>BDUI01000481.1:91443-109062 GCA_002335545.1 Apodemus speciosus | reverse complement strand
ATATCAGGCCTCTTGAAATTTTGCCTTCTAAAATTACTTCCTTAGCCCCTCCCCCTTTAATGTATGTCACTATTCTTCTCAGTCTTTATTATTTCCAGACCGTTGAGCTGCTGAGAAACTTGGACTTTGGAGCTGGATTGTTCTGATGTATCTCTAATCTTTACAACTCACTCTGTATAAACTTCCATGTGTTGCAGTATCTCCATTTATAAGCTAAGGTAAATAACAGTATCTGTTTGGGGCCAGTAAAATGGCTCAGCTGGGTCAAGGTGCTTGCCTCCRAGCGTGATCTCCAGCAACCACTTGGTGAAAGGAGAGTGCTTCTGAAAGTTGTCTTCTGACCTTTACATGTGCATGTGTATGCACACGCGTGTGAAATAATAAGTAAATTTACTTAAAATAGTATCAATCTAATAGAATTCTTCAGCTTATTAGCATCTGCACTGTGCTTGTGATAGTGGTTGGCAGAGATTGAAACATCACTTCATTACTAGTGGTTCTGGGCTTCTGYGTCCAGGATCTGCATGTCCTCCGTAACCCTTAGGATTCTTGCGTAGTGCAGGCAGTCCTTTTCCAGTTAATATTTTGTATGTTTATTCTCTTCTTAATTTTCTATATTTGTAGGATTTAATCACATTCCACATAAATACTTACTGAGATCATTGCAGCATACAAACAGCCTTCCTGCCTTGTCAGCACCCTCKCAATGATTTTTATCGGGGCTAGTCATGTATGTATGGACTCTACCTGAGTTTACATYGTGCTTTTGATAATTTTGTTAATTTTTGACTCCTGTGCTTCTTAAAGCTCCTAATATTTCCTTTCCTCCTTGAATAGTATCTTATTCTCTTATCCCTACATATGTTTTCTACGATACATTTAAGTGAGTTTTCCTTCCTCCCATGTTTTTAATATTTCCCCTCTTACTATTTGCCATGTTACATGTCTGTATATCCTTGTCTTACCAGTTAGGATCTTATCTAATAAAACCCAGTTAAATCCTTCCTTCCATTTTCCAGTGCATCTTGACACACTCATGCCAGTTCATTTACTCCTAAGCCTTGCTTACAGACTTATTTATGATCCTAACTTTTTGTATTTACTTTTAAGGAACATTGGATTTTTAGTGGCTTAGCATCCATGCCTTGTGTCTGAAGGGACTCCTGTCCTGAGTGTTGATTTGATTCTCCTGCTGTCTGAAGCCTTTGTTGTTCCCATTTCTCATTTTTTCAAATCTCTCTGTTTTCAGTGTCCAGCAACAGCTGATGGGTTACTGTGTTTCCTCACATACAGACCTATTTCCATTTTCTTTTCTTAATTTCTTAAGTTTTGGACATCATAAGTAACTGAACAGTCATATACTCTGCCTGTCCGCTTGCCAGTGAACTTTAAAGCTTCCGAAATGTCTGTGTAGCCGCTTTCACCTGGTGCAGTGGCCTTCGCTGGCTGGGAGGGTTAACAAGTGTCCTTGTGCCTCTCCCACCTGCTGGGACTTGCTTCTCCTGTTCTTCTTCAACCCTTTGTTTTTACACCCTTTGCTTCTTAGGCCTAACCTGGTAATCCTCTGCCTTTGTCTTTATGTCACAAAAAGATAAGGAAAAGATGAGAATCCTGAAAATCAAGTTAAGACTGTCTTCCTTGGCAGTTCACTTGTGGAGTGACTGTGCTCTGGCTTCCTGGTGAGTGGACAAAAGTCACTTTAATGACTTTATTTGAACAAGAGTGGTCAGGGAATGAAAACAAAGTTAATATAGCAAAAATCATTAAAAAGTGATTCCCCAAATACTTTATTTTAATAAAAATATATGGTTGTTTGTTCACACTAACTGACCAAGAGCTGTAGCTCTCAACTTGAGTAGTAGACAGTGCTTGTCATTTTGGCAGTGGGYCATTTTGTTTGTTACTACCAGAGTAAAGGTGCTGTGGTCATCCAGTGGGCAAACAGTATCTCTCCATCCAAACAGAGATTTCTCCCCTCCAAACTAACAGTTGTATCAGAGTCAAAAAAACGTGATCTTGGGCCACAGTGTGCTATTACTAGAGTGCATGGATTGGCTCTGTATATCAATCAGATTGTCTTATGTCTACCATACATTTATGATGTCAAGTTTGAGTTTTTTTCCTTAATGAAAGATTTTTTTTTACATTTTTATTTTATGTGTATGCCTACATATATGTCTGTGTACCAAGTACATTCAGTACCTACAGAAGCTAGAAGAGGGTGTTGGATCCCCTGGAACTAGAGTTTTAGACAGTTGTTATCTGCTAGGTAAGTGCTGGAAATTGAATCTGGGTCCTTTTCAAGAGCTGCACTGCTCCTAACCCCTGAGCCATCTCTCCAGCCCTAAAATGAAGGAAGATCCTAAAGACACAATCTGAGTCATATTTTAATGTCTAACTTCCCCAAGTCTTTTATAGTAATCTTGCATCAACTTCTCTTGTTTTTAGTAAATGATCTTAAATTGTATCAAAACATTTAACCTTTTATTTTTGTAATATACTTTTTATAGAAACAAGTATTCCAACTCACATTCTGCCAGCTTAGACAATATATATTTATGTCCCACCATTTCAAGGTCAGCTGGGACCTTGTGATGTAAAGAAGTCAGCCTACCCTTGGCACACTGGGGAGTTTTATGAGTTGCTTGTTTTGTGTAAGTCAGAGTTCTCCAAAGGACCAACTGATGGAATGAATATGTGTGTATTAACATGGATTTTAGATAGCTTTCATAGCATAGGCCAGTCTAGGTAGTCCAACATGACTTGAAGTSAGGCTGGAGAGGCTGAGAAGCCATCTGTTGCTCAGGCCATGAGGTTAGGTGCCTCGGTAGTACCAGTCTTGTGCCAGAGCCTTGGAGAGTTCTGGGGAGGTGCTGGTCTTCATTCTGTCTTGGAGGCCTGAAGTTGGTTCTAATATTGTTGAAAGGTTGCGTCAGCTACTGGTTAGATGATTGCTTCAGATAATCTTATCAAGAGAGTGCTTCACAGGTGTGCCCAGTGGGTTCCAAATTTGCAGATTCCTACTCTAGTTCATTTGAATATCAGAATTAGCCAGTGCACTTAGCTTCCCTTGTCTGTTGTTTTAGGAAAAGTACCTAGGTAGCATGATTATTAAATGGAGGTCAGCCTGGAGTTTATGAGTAGGTTAAGAAGCTGAACTGTGGTTGTAAATTGTTCTCAAAATAAGTTCATTGTAAGTCTTTTTCTTACCTGATGTATAAGCACATCCCTCCACCTCCACCTTCACCTCCAAGGACAAAACAAAGAAAGCCCTCTATAAGCATAGAGTAACATTAAATTACAAGTGTAGTGCTTTGCCCCAGATTGATAGGACTCATGAGGGCATCAGGGAGGAAAAGGGACAGCGAAGTTGCCCGTTATCTCTTTAAAAAGAGTAATGTTCTTTGTTTTTGATGATAGGAATGTTAGAGAATCTTTGATTATTTGAAGTAGCCAAGAGCCTCGTCTACCTTAGAGGTTATTAAATCATTTGTGTTCTGAGTTCTAATGTTAAACCTGAAAATTGTGAGGAGAAAGAACAAATCCATGATTGTCCAATTGAAGATAGCTGTATTTTGGGGTGCACCTGGGACTGCCCAGCCTTTCCCTAAGTCAGGATTTTAGGGAGCAGCCCCTGCCTTCCTCTTGAGCTCCCTTTTATCAGGGAGATAAGGTGTTCAGGAAGAGGGTTGGCTGTTTCCATTGTTAGAATGGTGCAGTGGAAGGGAAGGAACTGGGAAGCAGCAAAGGGAAGGGAATCAGGGATGGGGTCCCGAGTTTTGTAGTTTACCTAGAGCTAAGGAACAGGAACTTACTCTTAATTACAGATAGAAACCTTAGCTTTCAAGGACTTAAGGCAGGACAAACAGGAACTTATTCTTTGCTACTAAGAGAAACCTTAACCTTCAAGGTATATTGTTCCTGCTTTGGTCTTCTGCTAGCTAGTTGCTTTCCTGGGGGTTTATATAGTTAGTTACTTCTTTTCCTGGTTCTTGGGATGGAATCTCACTGCTAAGAACATCCTCTTGTCCTGAAATAAATTGGATTGTGTGCTTCAGAGGGTGCTGCTAGCTGGCCTTATATCCTATTTGATAGCTCCATTTTAAGCCCAAGCCAACTTATATGATTTTTGTTTGTTTGTTAGTGTTATCTTCATTTAGACCTTTGTATTTTGAACACCATCAACTAGTTTTCTGTCTTTTGCCAAGGTATTTTTTTTCTAATCTTTTTTTTTTTTTAAGATTTATTTATTTATTATATGTAAGTACACCATAGCTGTCTTCAGACACCAGAAGAGGGCATCAGATCTCTTTAGGGATGGTTGTGAGCCACCATGTGGATGCTGGGATTTGAATTCATGACCTTTGGAAGAGCAGTTGGTGCTCTTACCCGCTGAGCCATCTCTCCAGCCCTCTAATCTGTTTTTTAAAGACAATATCTAGCTGTGTATATTTCAGGCTGCCTTTTAATTACAATTCCTCTTGTCTCTATCAACTGATTATTGGAATTACAAATGTGTGATACCGCTTCTGACTTGTATTTTTATATTCCTGCCTTCCCTCTTTCCTTCTCACTGCCTTCTCCCTCTTTCTCTTCTCCCCTCCTTCCTCCCTTCTTCCATGATGGAGATTGAACCCAGATCGCAAACATATAAGCACATTATCACTGAACTATATTCTTCGTTCCCAATAGAGTAAACACAGAACCAACAGTGGATAGCTTGTGGTCTTTTGTGTCTTATCCCTTTGACTTAATATAAATTGTTGAAGTTCATGTTGTAGCAGGTATTGCTATACCTTTCTTTCTTTTTCTTTTTCTTTTTCTTTTTCTTTTTCTTTTCTTTTCTTTCTTTCTTTTTTTTTTTTTCCAGACAGGGTTTCTCTGTATAGCCCTGGCTGTCCTGGAACTCACTCTGCAGACCAGGCTGGCCTCAAACTCAGAAATCCACCTGCGTCTGCCTCCCAAGTGCTGGGATTACAGGCGTGCGCCACCACGCCCGGCTGAATTCTTTGTTTTCAATGTATTTTTGTTTGTTCTTGTAAACAGAAAATTCRCATATACCTTTTAAAAATCTCTGTCTTACTACTTTTTTCTCTTGCTTTCTTTTTTTCTGTCCTTAATTTTTAAGGGAGAGTCTTTCAACTCAGTAAAATTGATGCTCATTTCAAAGATTAGAGGGGACAATGAATTGATAGACCAGTGACAAAGTATCTTACCCTATTCTTCACCTTTCCTTGAGAAAGTACTTAAATCCTATCATGGTGGCCCATATTCATGGTCCCAGTACTTAAGAGGCAGAGGTAAGAAGATTCAGAATAGAGCTAGACACACACACACACACACACACACACACACACACACACACATACACACACAGTGGGAAGGGAAGGAGGGAGGGAGGGTGGGAGAGAGAGAGAGAGAGAGAGAGAGAGAGAGAGATTGAGAGACTGTTTAAAACAAAACAGAAGTACTTTAGTAGTCCTGCCTCTGCTTGCTTAATGATACTAAGTGCGTCACAGTTTTAAACCTCATGTCTCAGCACCCATTTCCACTGTATACTATCTTTTGTCATAGTTACTTGAGCAGTCAGATGTCATAGGTGGAACAACAGACACTGACTGTCCTATATAAGCGAAAAGTATATTTACTGGGCTAAGAATGGAGCTCAGTCAGTAGAATGCATGTTTAGYATGCATGAAACCCTAGGTTCTATATCCCATGTCAAATATGATACACTCCTGTCACCCCAGCACTAGGAGTAGGATGCAGGAGGATCAGAAGTTCAAGGTCATCCTTAGCTATAGAGTGCATTTGAGGCCAGATTGGGATACCTGAGACCCTGTCTCAAAGAAAGAAAAAAAAAAGCAAATTTATTGCATGAAGGTAGGAATCTTTCAGAATTGTTAGAAGACTACAGCAAAATGGCTCATACAATGGGAGGACTATGGGAGCTCCTGGCAGGAACCACAGCCAGAGCCACACTATAGGTGTGCTCTGGTTAGGACAGCAGCACTGTTGCCACAGTCAGTTGCTGACAGTGGAATGGCACTCGTTGTTCATCGTACTTGGCCTTGGTGAAGCTTCGCAAGAGGCTTTCTGGCTGTGTGGGGCACCAGTGTATGAGGCGTGTATGCTTGCCTGGACTCCATATTCAAAGGACATTCAGATTTCAGCCTTTTATAATTTTTAAAGCTTCTTGATGTGAGTCAGAGTCCATCTTTTAGTTCTAAAAGAAATTCAGGTATTCATTCAACTTAAACTGTAAATCAAATAAAGTTCCATGGACCCCAGCTTTCCATCTAGGTCCTGCTGTCTCTCCTTCCCCTTCCCAGACAATATTGATTGTTCTCGCTGTGTTTCCTGATGTAAGCCACCCAGGTCTGGTTTACATGCTTACTCATCCTCAAAACTTTTACAGTGCCACTAAAATCTGTGAACAAGTTTTGTTCTTCTAGCTTGATATCACAGCTATTTTTGTCATTAATAACTCCTTCCCACCTCAAAGACTTTCTTCTTTGGCTTCTTTTATTCCCTGGTTTTGTTTTTCCTTCTTTGTCTCTTGTAGGAGGCTTCTTGTCTGCCCAGGCTTCAAGTTTCTCAAAGTTCTTCTTCAGCCCTGATGTGTTTCTGTGTTTTGTTTTGTTTTAATTCACATGCACTTAAGCAGGGTCATCAAATAATAGAGGAGCCCAGGCTTCTGTATACTCCACTGAACATCCAAATAATGTTTTCATTCAAGTGTCTCAGGAAACTCAGTTACCACTTCTGTAACACACTTGGGTTTCTCTCTTCCGCCATTGCTGTAGCACATTGCTTCTCAGCCTTCCTGACGCTGTAACCCTGTAATACAGCTCCTCATGCTGTGCTGACCYCAACCATAACATTATTGTTGTTGCTATTGCATAAATGTAGTCTGGCTGCTGTTATGAATCATAATGTCAATGTTTAATATGCAGGATATCTGACGGGTGACCGCCAAAGGGATCAAGACTTGCAGGTTGAGAGCTGCTGTTCTGTAGGACGTGGTACCAGTAGTCAGACATCTGTCCCCACTAGCAAACTGGCATTCTCTGTCTCTTACCTCCTTCACATCTTCTCCACTTTATTTCCAGACAGCTCCTGGTGGTCACAATCTCTCTTTTCCTCTTACATGTCACTCATGCCTAAGCCACCATCAGTGGTAGCCTGAAATAGTTATCACACAGGAGAGTCGGGCGGATGATGTTGTTATTAATTGTTAATTCCCACCCTTAGGAGGAAGCTGCACAACGTAATGTGCCTCCTGGGAGTGTTCAAGGGCCTTGCTCTCTGATCTCCAATGTCATTATTTCTGTTTTCTTCTTGATTTTGATATTCTAGTTTTATTGAGCTTCTCAGCTAGCAAACGTCTTCCAGCTGTAGTTGTCCCCCACAGGAGGGAGGAAGTTAGACATTCAACCTACTTAACTGTTTATAGACTACAAATTCTTACTTACAGTTGGAAGGAAAATCACAAATTCCTTGGAAAATAACTTTATAAATTTATTTTAATGCAGTAGAAAAACCTAGGACATGAAAAGCTATGGTGACAGCTGACCTAGTGATACTAACATATCCTCTGAAATCTTACTTGTTGTGTTTTGGTTATTTTGCTATGACTAGCATTCTTAACTTCCTACAGCAGCTCTGTCTAATAGAAACAGGATGGAAGGGGCTGGAGATATGGCTCAGGGTTTAGGAGCACTGGTTGCTCTTCCAGAGGATCCAGGTTCGATTTCCAGAACCCAAGTGGTTCACAGCCATACAGATGTAACTCCAGTTTCAGAGGATCTGTTGCCATTTTCAGGCCTCCACGGGCATCAGGCACACAAGTGCAGCCATACATGCAGACAGTCACTCTTGAACAGAAAGTAAAAACTTTAAAACATTTTTAAAGGAAATATAATGGAAGGCAACATTTTAAATTTAAATGTTTTAGTAACTACATTTCAGCAAATGAAAAGAAACATTTGAAGTTAAATTTAACGGCTTCTATTTAACTCATCTGTCCAGCACATTACTCTTTCAACATGTTCTTGGTATAAAAATGAATAGGGAAATGTTTTATATTCCTTTCTTACAGTAAGTCTTCAGAATTAGTATTTTACCTTTAGAACACATCTCTTTTCCTGAGTGTTTTCAAAGCACAGCAACAGGCACTCTGCATGGCTCCTCCTGTGTGGAGCCGCTCAGGCAAGGGCAGCAGGGATCTGTGGGGGCCTTGTGGATGCTATGGAGGACACAGCGCAGTCAAGGCCCACTGTGGGAGAATTATGTCAACTAAGGTTTCTTTGGGTTTTCTTCCAGAASTTTTGTGACTTGGGATGTTGTATTTAGGTCTGTGATGCATTTTGAATTAGTTCATGTGTTTTGTTTGTTTTGTTTTTGTTTTATTTTTTTTCCAATACAGAGTTTCTCTGTGTAATCCTGGCTGTTCAGGAACTTGCTTAGTGTAGACTGGGCTGGCCATGAATTTACAGAGATCTACCTGTATCTGTCCCCTATGTGCTGGAATTAACTGTGTGAACCACCACCACCCAGCTGAGTTAGGGTTTTGTCGTCGTCGTCGTCGTCGTCGTCGTCGTCGTCGTCGTTCRTCGTCGTTTTTTAATAAAAGCTTGAAATATTCCTTGAGGTTGCRGTCTTTACACATGGATGTCTTGTTCTCTCTTCGGGTGTTGAGAAGGCCGTTCCGTTCGTCTCCTTGTGTTGCCTTGGCACCTTCGACAACATCGTGGTGGTCTTCCTTTGTATGGCCACACATGGCTTAGACTCAGCTTGCTAATGTGTGTCATAAGCCCTTCAGGGATTCTCTCTGGCTCTTGGTAGTTAGCAGTGGATGCATCTTAGTAACACTTAGTTTCCAGGCTGCTCCGCTTAACTTACAAGTTCCTTGATCTCTTAAGGTTTTCATTTATTGCTGTGTAGATTCTCTGTTAGATTTACATCAGTATTTTATGGCCTGGTACTATTGTGAATGATACTTAATTTTTAAAAAGATTTATTCTGATTTATCTATATAAATGTTTTGCCTGTGTCTGTGTATGTATACCACATTAATGGTGCCTGAGTTCATCAGCTTGGATCCTTTGGAACATGTAGGTGCTGGGAAGTGAACTCAGGTCTTCTGTAAGTGCAACAAGTGCTCTTTAACCACCAAACTACCTCTYCAGCTCTGTAAATTGTAAATGTTTACTAAAAACAAGTGGGGCTAGAGAGATTCAGTGGGTAAGAGTACTGACTACTCTTCCAGAAGTCCTGAGTTCAAGTCCCAGTAACCACACGGTGGCTCACAGCCATCTGTAATGGGACCTGATGCCCTCTCTGGGTGTGTCTGAAGACAGCTATTGTGTACTCATATATACATAAAATAAATAAAATAATTCTTTTACAAAAAGAGAAAAACAAGCAAATCTGTCAGCTTCTAGATCATTCCTAGAAACACAGTTGACTTTTATATATTGCTCTTGTGTCTGGCAGCTTTGCTGAATTCATACACTCAAAGAATAATATTATAACCTGTGTGTGATAGTTTATGTCTTTCAGCTATTATGCTGACTGAGACTTTGGGTGTGATGCTGCTGCAGAGCTGTCGGAGCCGCAGACCTGTCTTGTTCTAGTGTTGAGGGAGTGTTCCACCTTTCGTGATTAAATATGCTGTCAGCYGCATTAGTGACAGGATGCCTGTTCTGTTTCTAGCTCACTCTAGCTTTTGGACATGAGCCTCTTCAGGTGCTGTTTCATCATTACTAAGACCTATGCAGGGATGTGATGGTGATTTATATTGGCTGATTGTTAGATACCATGTACACCTTCAGTGGTATAGTGTTTGCTCTCGTACTGCTAAGAATCCTTTTCATCTCTTTTCATGAGGAATAATAGGATATATTTCTCTTACTTTGGTACTTAATTTTCTGGCTTCTGCATTAGGATAATTTTTGACCTGTGAAAAAGTTTGAGGAATGTTTTCTTCTAGTACAGATTCTGAAATAAATTGAGAAAAACTGTCATTGTTTTCTCCTGGAATGGTCAGTCAAGTTGGCAGTGAAGTCATCCTGGTGAAGAGTGTTCTTTGTTGGCATATTTTTTAAGTGCAAATCCAATTTCTTAAATAGGTACTGGGCTATATAGGTTTTTGCATTTGTTTTTTGGTAGTTTAGGTATTCAAGGAGAAGGTTCATTTCATTTAAGTTTTGGGGTGTGTGTGTGTGAAGGCCAGAGGTTGACCTCTGTCACTCTGTATTATTGAGACAGGATCTTTTGCTGAACCTGGAGTTTACCCATTCTGCCTCACTGGTTGGTCATCATGCTCCAGGAATCTGCCTGTTTGCTCTGCAGGTGTTAGGTTTAGAGAGGTGAAGTATGCTGTCATGCCCAGTGTTTCGAGAATTTCATACATAACTGCACTGTATTTTCATCATATTTACCACTCATTCCTCTCCCTAACTCCTCTCAGGTCCACCCTAATTTCCTACCCCATGCTAAAGTCCTTCATTTCCTCTCTTTCTTTTTTAAAAATAATCCACAAGTTCAATTTGTTCTACCCATTCCTATGGGTGTGGAGCCATTCTCTAGAGCATTGTCACCCTACCAGGGGCCACACAGCCAAACAGACTGACTCTTATCTCTAGAATCAATCAACTACCAGTAGCTTGTCAGTTAGTAGGGAGCTCTTGAGCCTTTCTTTCTCTAAGAAGGAGGCTGATTTGAGCCCATCCTATTCTTGTTCTTGAATATGAGCAAAAACATGCTAATTGGAACTCCTTGACATTTATCCTGTTACTCTTTCACTAGCATAATAGGAAAGATGCAGCTGCTACAACATGATAGCGCATGGCTAGATTATGTTATGATTTAATGAGTGTGTGTAAGCATGTGGTGCCTTACACCATTTTGACTGGGACTCTTATTAGCTGTGGTTGAACATTCCTAACAAGTGTCCCTGCTAGTAGCTTCCTCATCCCTTAGTGTCAGAATGGCCTGTCTTAGGCACTGCTGCCACACAGGGCCTTTCTGGCATCTTTTCCCCCTACTGTTACCCATGCCAGCCTTAGCTTTCAGCCAAACTCACCTAGTTTATTCCTATGATATTTTTTGTTTTCTCCTTCCTTAGTATCGTTAGTACATTACTTCAGATTCTGGACTGCTCTGCTCCCCTCTTCTTACCTAACTTTATGGTCTTCCCCCCCCCCCCCAGCCTAACTATAACCAGCTTTATTAACTTTTCATAAGCAATCATGGTATTTCAGTTAGGACATGGGCAGACAATCAACAGTATACAAGAACTTCCAGATTCCCTTCTTGTATAGATTACTAAAATCAGAAAGCCACTATAAAAAAAATCAGAAAGCCAATGAAGTCTTCATTCAATGCTTTGAAAAGGGGAAGTAGCTTAGAGTAAGGGTTGACATTTCACATTTCACATGTTGTTTAACAACTTTTCACAAGCCGACCCCGACTTTCAGGAAACGAAATGAATATGGCAGAATTATCAATCCTGAAGATCCACAATCATTTATAAAAGGAACTAATGTTCTTCGTAGAACACTCGATGAAGTCACTGCAAAGTCCACATAGCCCAATAGACTGGAAAACCAATTTGGGGGGTCAGGTTCCAATAGGTCTCTAGTTTTAAGGGAATTAAGTCTATATTGATGGTATAGGGGGAAGAGGGTATAAAAATAGTTTCCCAGACCACAAGGCATTTTGTGCCATGGTGACCACCTATGTCAAGACCAGGACGTCTCTCCTGGGAACCAACAGGAGCCTTTCAAAATTATCAGGGAAAGATGTTATTACCATTATCAGTCCAGCTTGGGAGATATTTTGTTAATGACACATGATCCTTACCCCCAACAATGAAGTGTTTTGTGTGCTAACAATAACAATGTAGCTTAAAAAAAAAAAAGGTAAAACAAAATTCAGCACTTTTATAAGACTTGATTAAAAAATAGTATTCCAAACTGTACAGTCACCAGAAGTACAGTTATCAAAAATGCACACATGTCACTTGGCCTCTCCAGCACTTCAGCTTTCTGTGCCTGGTCTGTTTTGGTGTCTCCATTTTCTGCAGGATCATTTGCATCCTTACAAGCATCGGCTTTCCCCTTCTTCCCCATGAGTAGCTTTTCTCCCTTCTTTGCAGGGGCCATTTTAGGCTTGGGCTCTGACTTTGGAGGACAAAAGGTTTCGCAGACAACCTTGCAGATCTTCTCTGTGGCTTGTCCTTTACCTTGGCTTTGTCTCCTTTAGCATCCCCTTCAGCCTTTCTTTTGGGCTTGGCAGGGGACATCAGCACTGAGCTCAGTGCACTGGTTTGATCTGTCTTGGGGTCGTCCTCGATGCTTTTTCCTCCATGGTCTTTTTGAATCTTTATTTGAGTCTTGAGGATCATTCTCATCCATGAAACAGTTGTGACACATGTTATAGGTACCATTTGGTATTCAGCTTTTTCTTCCTGAAATGGTTGCTTGTTTTTGAGCTGTCACTCAGGCTTGTTTTGTATTCCTAGGCACAGTGATCCTCCTGCTTTGGCCTCATGGGTAGCTTGGACCACAAGTCTATATACCTCAGTATACAGTGTATACAGTAAAGATTAATCACAGGACAAGTACTCTACCACTGAGCTTTGCTCTAGCCCTGATTTTCATCCTTTATTTATTATGAATTTGTGTACGTTAAATAATCCTGGAGAATTAGGATTCATAGTGTCAACCAGCATTGACACAAAGGGCCCCAGAACAGAACAAGCAAAACTCAAGCTAAGAAGCCATAGTAATCCCTAGCTCTTCTGTACCCTGCCATGTGACAGCATCTGTTACAGAGAACTGGGAAATTGCCCAGGTACTTGGGTGAGGCAACCTAAGATTAGGAACACCTTTCCTAGGGCACCTTCCAGACAGAATATGAAACAGATTACAGGAGAGAGCCATTGAGTAATTCTTAAATGAAATGACAGTAAGAAAATAAAGTCCATGTTGAGAGAATAGCAAGGAGGGCTAATGAAGGCAAGAACAGAGAACTGGCCTGAGTCTTGGCTGAATGTAACATTTATTAAAGTGAATATTGAATGAAAAAAAGGGGGAGTAGAGGACACGACTACTCCTAGGAATGATGGAGAAGGNAAAAAAAAAAAAGGTAAAACAAAATTCAGCACTTTTATAAGACTTGATTAAAAAATAGTATTCCAAACTGTACAGTCACCAGAAGTACAGTTATCAAAAATGCACACATGTCACTTGGCCTCTCCAGCACTTCAGCTTTCTGTGCCTGGTCTGTTTTGGTGTCTCCATTTTCTGCAGGATCATTTGCATCCTTACAAGCATCGGCTTTCCCCTTCTTCCCCATGAGTAGCTTTTCTCCCTTCTTTGCAGGGGCCATTTTAGGCTTGGGCTCTGACTTTGGAGGACAAAAGGTTTCGCAGACAACCTTGCAGATCTTCTCTGTGGCTTGTCCTTTACCTTGGCTTTGTCTCCTTTAGCATCCCCTTCAGCCTTTCTTTTGGGCTTGGCAGGGGACATCAGCACTGAGCTCAGTGCACTGGTTTGATCTGTCTTGGGGTCGTCCTCGATGCTTTTTCCTCCATGGTCTTTTTGAATCTTTATTTGAGTCTTGAGGATCATTCTCATCCATGAAACAGTTGTGACACATGTTATAGGTACCATTTGGTATTCAGCTTTTTCTTCCTGAAATGGTTGCTTGTTTTTGAGCTGTCACTCAGGCTTGTTTTGTATTCCTAGGCACAGTGATCCTCCTGCTTTGGCCTCATGGGTAGCTTGGACCACAAGTCTATATACCTCAGTATACAGTGTATACAGTAAAGATTAATCACAGGACAAGTACTCTACCACTGAGCTTTGCTCTAGCCCTGATTTTCATCCTTTATTTATTATGAATTTGTGTACGTTAAATAATCCTGGAGAATTAGGATTCATAGTGTCAACCAGCATTGACACAAAGGGCCCCAGAACAGAACAAGCAAAACTCAAGCTAAGAAGCCATAGTAATCCCTAGCTCTTCTGTACCCTGCCATGTGACAGCATCTGTTACAGAGAACTGGGAAATTGCCCAGGTACTTGGGTGAGGCAACCTAAGATTAGGAACACCTTTCCTAGGGCACCTTCCAGACAGAATATGAAACAGATTACAGGAGAGAGCCATTGAGTAATTCTTAAATGAAATGACAGTAAGAAAATAAAGTCCATGTTGAGAGAATAGCAAGGAGGGCTAATGAAGGCAAGAACAGAGAACTGGCCTGAGTCTTGGCTGAATGTAACATTTATTAAAGTGAATATTGAATGAAAAAAAGGGGGAGTAGAGGACACGACTACTCCTAGGAATGATGGAGAAGGYTTCTTGTAAATACATGTGAGAACAGAGCCAAGGCAGGGGTATCCAGAGTGGACATGACCTTGAGCTGTGCCACGTGGGGAGAGGGAAGAGAGGGGACCCGGTATAGCAGCCAGAAGGCCCAAGAGAGCAGGTACCCAAAATGGTTGGATTATATAGTGGAGAGCAACCCAGCCCCCTGGGCCAGAGGGTTTAAGGTAGAGGGTGGTGTGTGCCAGGCAGGAGAGCCCTGAAACAGGTGGAGACTGAAGGACTCCAAGGAGAGCCCCGTGGCCAGTGTGCTGATCTGTTAACTAGGCACTTCAGCCATTGTCCCAGGTTTGAAAACTAGCAGATAGGAAAATTGCTTTCTGCCCAGTATGACATCAACTTTAGGTGTGAGAATGCACAGCCTAAGAGGAAATCCTTACTACTTTTATTGCTGTTGAGTTAGCTTTGTAGTCAAAGGCTGTTCTGTGGGAGCCAGAACTCTGAACCGGTGTTTGAGGAGTGAGCAAACTGTATTTATTACTGTAAGTGAATCTTTTTAGCTTTTGTTAGCTTTAGGCCAGGAAGGAATAGCTAATTGTATTAATACTTACTGTCATCAATTTATCCTTTAGGTTTGTAGATGGTTTAGAGACTCACCGTTGGCTCATCTTTAACAGCTACAAGTTCCAGCTGCTTTTCTGGGGCATTTGTAACCAAGCAGTTTGGGGTTGATGGCTGAAAGGTTAATGTTAGAAGATGTTAAGCTGCATGTGAGAATCTGCCTCACATTCCCCTTCTTCCTGCCTATCCCACCAGAACTATGGCCTGCCTCTGTCTCCCCACATTTATAGAYGCTTCCTCTGTGCTCATGTGAATGACTACCTTAAAGTACTGGAATGCTTGGAGGAGTGTTTGAGCAAATGTGACAGTGATTCTGCTGCTTAGCTAAAATGCTCTAGGAAACAAGAAGCTACATTTTTAAACTATTTATTTTTATTATTTTCAAATTATTTAGTGTGTGTGGGTGTGTGTGGGGGGAGTGTGCAYACGAGTGCAGGGAATGCAGTTAACCACAGAAGCTAGAGGTATCAGAGTTTCTGGAGCTGGAGTTCCAAGTCCTTGTGAGCCACCTGGTATGGGTGCTGGGACTTGAACTCAGGTCTTCTATGAGAGTAGTACAGGCGCTCAAGTTTGAGCCAACTCTTCAGCCTAAGAAACTATAATTTGATAGCAGTAATAAGTAGAATAAGGTATAAAGGTTATTTAATAGGCCATTTCAAATGGTGTTCCACTTAACACTTGAGTAACAAGAATGAACCAGCTGTGAAAAGCACATTTTAGGCAGACGGTGCACTGTGTCTCAAAAAAGCAGTAATGACCTTGAGGAGCAAGCTGCCTGAGCCTAGATCATGGTAAGTGAAGAACAGAAGCCAAATCTTGTAAGAAAGTATGACTCTACCTTAGTAAGGGATTGCATTTTATTCCATGTGCAGTGGGAGCCACTGTGGGACATTAGATGAAAAACACTGTGGCTGCCCTTGAGAACTGCTGTGAGCCAGCTGTTTCCTAGGTCTTTTACTTTCCTCCTCGCTGCTCCGCCCAGGAGTTGTAGCACACACTGCAGTTGGAGAGATCCACATGAAAGAGCTTTCAGTCTTCTGTCTAATCCTAATCAAATATTAGGTGTTTGGTAAATACTTTATTATTTTGAAGAAGTTGTTTCATGTATAATTGGTTGGGTTTTGTTATTGTTTTTAATCGTGAATTGAAGTATTTTTTGTATTTATTGACATGGTCATAGACAGCCTGTTAATATGGTAAAGCACTTTAAGGGGTTTGGAGCATTAAGCCATCTTATACTGTCATATTGTTAGTCAGGATTGCAGGAATCTTTTGTTTTACTGGACTTAGATTGTCATTTTATCATTTCCTAGTATTTTATTAAGGTTCCCTGCACATGTTCCCAAGGGATAATAGCACATGGATTGCTTTGCCCTTAATGTATTTGACTTGGTGTCACAGTAGTACTGGTCCTGTCTGTTGAGTTGAAAAATGCTCGCTTGCCTTCTGTTTTCTGAAATAGCTTATATGACTTGGCATTGTTTCTAACTTAAAGGCTTGGGAGAAGTCACCATGAAGCCAAAAAGCTGAAAGGAAAGAATTGATACGTTTTATTTAATCAAAACCTTTTCTTCTAAAAGTATGATTGAATAACAATAGGGTCATATTACAAATGGATGTGTGTGTTGAGATAGGTATGATTTGTAGCCTAATTTTGGGATCTGTCTCCAGTAGAGTGTAGAAAGGCCAGCGCTGAGAACTTAACTCAAGAGCCTCTTGTACGCAGTTCTAACTCCAGTTAGAAGACAGTTGTGAAAGATACTGTTAAGTTACTGAGGGGTTTTTAGTTTGTTTTTAATGTCCTTTGAGCCTCAATTTTCTTCTGTTGTGAGATGAAAACACTAACATTGCACAGTAGGATCACCATGATAGTTAAGTGAAGAAACAGTCACTAATAGTGGATACAGTGTTATTGCTGTTAGTGTATTCTCATTAGTTACTGTCATTTGTATGTGGTTGTTCCTTCATAGTTGCTCATTTTCAGAAAACAAGCTAATTATATCTTAAGGAGAGTCTCAAATATTTTTTACTCTTTTAATAGATATATAAATTCGAATTTAACCTTCTGATTCTTAGTGACTCTGGGAATCAGAAGTAGGTGTACCCAAATTATTGTCAGGCTCTCTTTAAGGAAAATCCAATCACACTCTCAATCATTTCATACACTCTGTAGTTTATGCCAAGCTAGTTCCTGTACCAGTGCTACCAGAGCAATTGAAAGTTAAAGTGAGATAATGGTAATCATTTGTATTGTATGGGTTAATATTATGACATTTTAAGGATGTGTTATTATATGTTATGTAACTGAACCAAAACAAGAAACTAATCAATTCTTAGTTAATTTTTTTTTGCCTGAAAACTTCCTCTACTTTTTGAGTTTTGCTAATATCCACAATTTATAAAGTTTAAGTATCCTTTGTGAGAAAAGAAAAATAATTACGTGGTTCTCAAGAAATTCTTAGGTATTTTGAGCTATAAAGAGAATAATTTTATGTCAAGTGAGAAAACCCAGCCGGGTGGTGGTGGCGCACRCCTTTAACCCCAGCACTCAGGAGGCAGAGGCAGGCGGATTTCTGAGTTCGAGGGCAGCCTGGTCTACAGAGTGAGTTCCAGGACAGCCAGGGCTACACAGAAAAACCCTTTCTCGAAAAACCAAAAAAA
>BDUI01000481.1:70731-89016 GCA_002335545.1 Apodemus speciosus | reverse complement strand
CTTTCTTTCTTTCTATGGTCTAGCAAATATGGTTTTAGTACAAACTCCATCTCTTAAAAATGGCTCATCTGTATATTTACAACTATTATTTTTGTGCATTAAGACATACTTGGATTGTATATTATTTTAATTCTGGATAAAATTGAAAAAAGGAAAACAGTACGTTGAATTAAGATAAATACTTTGCTATATTTTTAGAACAAGGCAAGATGTCTTTAACTTTTAAAAAAGAAAGCAATRCAGTATTTGAGTATTCTGTAATTTTCTGCCAGTATGTTACAAGGATTTGCATATGTCCTCCTGTGCATTCCCAGCTCTCTTTTCTCATTCTTCTAATTGTCCTTTTTAATGTGAACAATCTGGGGTGGGCATAGAATCAAGAGCACATCATTGCTCGATGGCTAGAAAAGTAGTGTTTTAAAGTGGYTGAAGGATTGCTCTGTGGAGTGAGTGTGGATCCCAGCAGAGCTTGAGTGATCTCTTCCCTCGTCCTCACGGTTCTGCCCACTTTCCGTGTGGTGAGCAGTAGGCCACATTTTAAAACACCCTGACATTCCTTTTGGCTTTCTTTCTGGAGTGCTAGTTCTTGTTTCTTTACTCCTCTATCATATGTTTAGAGGTTCGCAGTGTCTGAACTTCGGGCCTGGGGAGAGATGGAATATAGCAGCTACTTCCTATTTGCACAACAGCCAAGCTTTTGTCCTGATAAAGATTTTGAGGACCCCTGAGTAGGACAGTACATGAATTTGTGGACAGAAGTAAAGAGTATTTTGCTGCTGTTTTTTTTTTTTTTTTGTGGTTTTGAGACAGGGTTTCTCTGTATAGCCTAGCTGTGCTGGAACTCACTCTGTAGATCAGGCTGGCCTAGAACTCAGGCTTCACCTGCCTCTGCCTCCTAAGTGCTGGAATTAAAGGCGTGCGCCGCCACACAGCCATGAAGTGAAGAGGTTTTGCTCACAGCCCTCTTTATTCTGCTCCTGTGTGGTACCTCCTCACTGTTTCTGCATTTGGGTCCCTGTGAGGGACAGCCATGCCATGCTGGGAATGTGTGTTCAGARCATCAGCCTGTAGCACCAGAAGCCCAGGGTGGATTTAGAAAGCCCTTCTTCCTGCTCAGTTTCAGTCTGCCCATATCTTGAAAAGATCCTTTATCTTTTGGATCTACCCTTTTACTTCCTCAGCGCCCACAACCAGTTCAAAGAGCCAGATGGCAAAGGATGCCATTTCTTTCATTGTCTTGTTTCCTGATTCCCCACTCCACCCCTAAGTTCCTGTTTAACGAGCACTTTGAACTCCGAAGCAAAATGCTGTAGATGTGGAGTACTTAGACTTGAACCTAGGATCTGGTGAATACTAGCTAAGCACTTTACCTTTGAGTGCTATCTGTTGTCTCCAGTGGGAAATTCTTGCTTTTACTTGGAATGGGCTCTGCCAGCTTTTTATATTCATCTTCAACTGTAAAATATATAAAGTAGAAAAATGTAGACTTTTGAAGCCTTCAGTTCTCCTCCACAAGGATTATTGGTTTCTTCTAAACTTTTTCAGAAATATTCGATATGTGTATAGAAACAGGCTATGTATAGACAGTTTTCTTATCTCTTCCTGCTCTACAGCTGACAAAAAAACCACTTTGTCCTTTCTTGTTCTTTTCAATTGAACTGTATTTCATAATAACATGTAAGGAATTTCCTTAGTTTTTATGGCTGTATTGTGTGGTTATACCATAACTAATGGTCATCTTATGGTGGCAATGTGGATTATTTCTGATCTTTGGTGCTGCAAAGAATAACCTTGATTTGAGTCACCTTGCCCTGTGTGACTGTATTCTTGAGTTACTTGCTCTCCAGAACTGGAGTTGCTAGGCAGAAAGTTATAGATAGGCAGTATCACGCGAGTGCCACCACCCTTTTTGACTTAATAGCTGCAGGGATTGTTTGTTGTTGCCGTTGTGTGTTCTTAGTCCTTGGGGTGTACTCTGGACTTGTCTTTTTGGTGAACTAGCTTTGTCAGCATCTGATTGTATTTGATGACTGCTCCAGTAATGCCTGTACAACAGAAAATAAGCCAGGGATAAGAGAAAAAAGGAGATAGTTTTCTCTCATGATGTAGGGGAGATAAATGTCTCCTCCATTCTCTTCAAGCCTTAGAACTAAACTAGCATGTAACTGAAAGAAAAGCACACACATATTGATGATATTTCCCCCCCATGGAAGCCCTCCTGAGAAAAATGAGGGCCCCAAGAAGCGGTTAGGACCAAAAGCTGTCTTAGACAAATAAAAGGCTTTTAATCTRGGCAGCTAATCTTGGAAGAGTGACTTAAGTAGATAAGGTTAGTTGAACAGGGTTTGTTTGTGTAGATTTCTTCCACCCTAGACTCCTGATAAGAATGTCTTCCTTCCTCCTGCATGGGGGCGCGGGGGGGGGGGGGATACCTTTCTCTTGGGAGTTCTATCTCCTGCTCTCATGAAAGTGCCCTTCTTGAAGTGCTGCCTTCAGAGTGCTTTTAACTAAAGTAATTAACATGAAAAATCAGTATGTTTAGCATGCTGTAAGTCATGGTGCCGTTATTCTTGAGACAGGACAATATGAACAATTTTCTGTCATGAGACAAATCACAGTGTGAGTTAAGCTCACTGGTCAGCAGTAGCAGGTACTTAGTGTCTGTAGAATTGAGTAACTGCGGTTACCTGCCTGTAGTGACTCAGAGAAAGCATGCCTTGAACGCATGAGAAATGACAAAGTATCTTGATGAATGTAGGTCTCGTTTCTATTAAAAACACTGATATATAGGTATAGTCTCAAAATTGCAGATACGGTGTAGGTTAAACAGTATGCGTCAGAGTGCAGCAGTGATGGTGTGTGCCTTAATCCCAGCACTTGAGAGGCAAAGTTCAAGACTAGCCTGGTCTACAGAGTGAGTTCTAGACAGCCAGGGCTACACAGAGAAATCCTGTCTCACCCCCCCAAACCCCCTCCCCCCAAAGCCCAAACAAACCAGTGTACAACCACAGGATTGACTCAGGTATAACCTCAAGAACAAAATTGACAATTTAGGAGTACAGGGAGATGGCTCAATTGGTAAAGTACTTACCAAGTAAACCCGAGGATCTGAATTCAATTCCCAGCGTGCACATTGAAAATGCAGGAATGGTGTTGCACATCTAATTCCAGCATTGGGAAGGTAGAGACAGACTATTCCTAGGGTTGGCTAACTGGCTGAATCAATGAGATCAAGATTCAGTGAGAGACTGCCTCAAAATATGATAAGGCCCAGAGGGATCGAGGAAGACACCCAGAGCCAGTATCTGGCCTCATTGGCATCTGTATAGACATGTGTGCACACAAAAATATTTGAGACAATTTAGTTTGAAGGGGGCTACCTTTGGTGGGTGCAGAACTTCTTTGGCCCTGTCTTGGCCCTCAAATACGTGTTTTGTGGAGGTTGTAGCTATATACATGAATAAGACAAAAGAGAGAGGGCAGTTATCTGGGGAGAAAAGAGTGTCTTAAATGTAGTAGTAGCATTGGAGGGGATGACAGCTAAAGGAACCTGCAATGGAGAATAATTGGCAATATTTGGCTTCACACATATGAGCAGTTTGTGCTAGTTCTCCATATGAAGAGTAAGCTTTTCTAGCTGTGAATTTCACTTTAAAATAATGACCTGTCATTATTCCTTTGGAAGCAATGTTTGAGAGTCTACCAGCAGTTCACATAAGTATGAGTAGTGTTAAGAGTACAGCATTCTCTTGGTCCTTCATGGAGGATATTCCACTCTATTTATGAAATAAATTTAATAAGATATAAATAAGGCAAATTCACTTATTTTAAAGTTTATAAGATCATCATATCCACAGAAGATAATCTTTGGCGGCAGGGTCTCATTCTGTAGCTCTAGGTAGCCAAGAATTCATGGTATCCTCCTACCTCAGCCTTCTGAGTACAGAGATACATATGTGAGCCACCGTGGTTGCCTTGTGGGAGATATTTTGTTTACATGTTTTTCTCTTTAGTTGTTTTAAAATCTCTTCTGTGATGATTATACATGTGGATTATACATGTGTTCTGCTCACTCTCTTCCCTCYCCCTTATTTTCCTTACAAGTTCATGTCTTTTGTTTTGTGAACACTGACTCTAACTAGAACATTTGTGTGTACATAGAGTAGAACTATCTAGTGGAGCCTGGTGGGTTCACCTTTGGGTCCACAGCTTAAGACAGTGACGACAGCTCCTCCCTCAGAATCCATCGATGTACAGTAGTTTAGCAGGGATAGGTAGGGCCCTGTGAACTCCTTCCTGATCCATAATTGGCTGTTGACAGGCCCAGTGTTGTACAGCCCTCGTAGATATTCTTAAACATTGTGTAAATAGGTATTTTTAAATTTTTATTTATAGATGAACATAAATAAGTAATAAAGACTGGGGTACATATTTATCGTACTGGTTAGAAATAATATAAAAGAAAATAATGTTAATCTGAATCTGGAAATTATTCCAAAGATTAAAGAATTCTTTAGGGTTACAGAGATGGCCCAGTGGTTAGGAGCACTCAGTCTGGGTGCTCAGTCAAGAGGTCCAGTGTTTGGTTCTTAGTACCCACATGGGGTGGCTCACAGCCTTCTTAAACACCAGAACCACAGAATCCAAAGCCTTCTTTTGGCCTTTTCAGGTACTCAGTCATAGACACACTCATACACATAAATATAAACAATAAAAATGAATCCCCAAAGAATTCTTTACATCTATATTTCATAGCACAAAGATTTTTGGGGGGGAACCCTGTATTATATCTAGTTGCATACAATAAATAAAGATTATATCTGTATGGTATTAGCTTATAAGTATCATAAAATTCAAGAATTCTTGAGCTTACCAATAGATAACTGAAGGAAATAATTCAGAGTAAGGGGTTTTGAATCCATGGAAACTAATAGCAGATAAAGCCAATATAATCTTACCGTTCTGTGCTGTAGTAAATCTCCAACCCCAGTGAGCCCATGTAAAAAACACACAACTTAGTTATAATATTTATAAGCTGTATGCCTAGATTGGGCAGATCTACCACTACACTAATCTATTCCCCAGCTCTGAGATTCCTTGCTACTTGCAGCGTCTCCCGGCCATGTGGTTCTGCCTCATCTTCCTTCCACAACTCTTCCTCTGTCCTTTATCCTCCACTCTCTAAAACCTCCAGCCCCACCTTTTCTCCCATTGCCCAATCACAGGCTCTAGCCTTTATTTGATCAGTTAGAATGGGGAGAAGGCTCACATGAAATCACCTATGTACGTGATCTACTCCTCATSCTTGGTCTCCAGTTAGTAGAACTGTTTGGGAAGGATTAGGAGATGTAGCCTTGTTGGAGGAGGTGTGTCACTTTGCAGTTTCAAAAGCCCATGTCAGGCCCAATTAGCCTCTCTCTCTGTCTAGCCATTTTTGTGTCAACATGTAAGCTCTCAGCTACTGCTCTAGTACTCTGCCTGCCCATCGACTGCTTCCACTCATGCTGGTAGTCATGGACTCTACTAACCTCTGCAATGGTGAATCACAAATTAAATGCTTTCTTTTACAAGTAGTCTTGGCCATGGTGTTTGTTCACAGCAATAGAAGTAACTAAGACACTCCTCATCTCAGCTGCATAAACCAGGAAGCTGTACACTGACTCTGTTAGGAGGTAGTCAGCACTCTGTGGGCTACTTGCAATGTCGCATGGATGGATAAAGCTGCCCTCTGGAACACTCCTAATTTTGTCTTGTAGCTATTGTGAGGTGTCTCTTTGGATTTCTTTATTTCAAGTTATCTATTGCCAAAGCTTTTTCTTTCCCTGTCTCTTTTCTATTTTTAAACAGGGTCTATTATATAGCCTAGGCTGGTCATGATCCTCTTGCCTCAGCCTTCTGAATACTGCAATTACAAGTGTGTGCTATCTTACCTGGCCAGCTCATCCTTCTCTTGTAGTGCGTGGAGCGATGAATTCTCTAGTCCTTTGCTTTCGATACTCACCTAGTAAATTGACAGCTGTGCCTTAAAGCTAGTCTAAGGGTGACTGATGGTGCTCTCTAAGGTGCTAGGTGTATACAGAAGAAAATTCTCTGCTAACCTATTGATATTAGAAATTCTGCCCTTAGCAATCAATATATACTAGGCTTCCTATTGAGTTAACCTTGAAAGTGATTAGTTTCCTTTTAGCTAAGGAAGTATTTTAGAAACTATAGGCTCCTTTGGATCTTAGGCTGCGAGGAGGGGCTCCTGCTGTGTTCTGATTGTTCACACACATCCTTGCATTTGCCAACCCTGAACCTGATAGACTGTCTCTGGATTCAAGATCTTGATGCCCTCTACCCCTTATCTACATGGTTGCTCCCTTCCTTAGTTTAGTCTTCAGTCAGGTTTTTTTTTTTCCCTTTTATGTATTGTATAGGTCATTGTAAGTATTAACCTGGGAATTAAGTTTCTGGCTACTAGTGTTAATGACCAGACAGACCAGTTTTGCTCACCACATAATACATGTCACTGAACTGAGTTTTATTTAAAAAAAAAAATGCCTTTATGGTCACATGTCTCAGTAAAGGCACCAGTCACCAAGTATTATGACTGGAGTATAATCCCTAAGACCCATAAGGTTGAAGAATAGAAGTGACTTCAAAAGTTATCCTCTGACCTCCTCATATGTATCATGGCATAGTATATTTTCTGCACAGCCACCATAAACAAATAAGAGTAAATAACTCAGTGTGTAACAAAGACTTTTTAAAATGTTCTTTACTGGGTAGCCAAGTTTGGAGGTGGGAAACCCAGGTCTCAATCTCCTGAGAAGGTAGAGTTTGGGGCTATTTATCAGTAAAGAAAAGGATGAGTTAAGATGTGGAGAAAGATTATTGGATGTGAAGTAATTAGTCAGTATTCTCTTTGGGGGATACATAGAATTTTTTGCTTCCTAAAATCAGAAGGTCATGCTACATACACACACTCACACGCATGCACACATGCTCATATACATACACACACACATACATACATACATACATACATACATACATACATACATACATATGTGTGAACACACAGGCTTTATTGAAGAGTCACTGGTTTCAGCAAAAAATGGCCTTTAAATCTGAAAATCAATCCAGGCAATTGTTATAACTTACATGTCAAAGATAATATCTACAGTGAAGCCACTGAGAGCCACACGATATACATCTCAGCAACATTACTTCCAGAATTAGTGATTCCAAGCTCCCCTTAGAAGCAGGATCTGGCTGTGTAGCCCAGGCTGGCCTCAAACTCGATATCCTCTTAGATTAGCAGTCTGAGTGCTAGAATGACAGGCATGAGCCATCACCTAGTAGATAAGTGAACAGACCAACTATGTTTGCTGGTAATGATTAAATTTAGGATTTTACTGTCCATGGAGACTTGGAAACTGGAGTCTTAACTCTTTTGAAGGTAATGTTCTTGAGAATAGCATCTGGGTTCTACTGAGGCACTTCAGACCTGTGAAAGATAGCTATTCACAGTTGCAGAGCCTTGTTTTTGCCTTTGCCCAACAGTTGCTATGGCTTATCTAGGAAGGAGTAAGGGCTCTGTGTGTGTTACATTAGAATTGATTTTTCATTTATAAGCTTAGGTGACTAGAAAACATTGTCTGCTCATTATTACCAGTTCTGTCTTAAGTTATGATTTACCCTATAGTAGCTTAATGAATTTACTCTTTAATTTTGTAATTATTTCTGTGATTAAGCATTAAGGATCTGCTGGGATGAGGGAGGTGCAAAATGAAGAGGAAGGACATTTGGATCTTTGACCAGTGCAGGGTGACTCGTTTGCTCTGATGATTGTCATTTTATTCTGCCCACGAAGTAGAGGCTTTTCAAATGAGTGAATAAGCGATAGATACAGATTGATTCCCCGAATAGACTATTATATTGCAATATCAGAATATTCCAGGTGTATGCCAAACAGAAATGGATTCTGTTTTAGGTCAGAAGAGAGTCTCTTCAAAAAGATTAGCAACTTGGGGCTGGAGAGATGAGTACTCTTCAAGAGGGTTTGGGTTCAATTCCCAGCAATCACATGGTGTCTTAGAGCTGTTTATAATGAGACTTGGTGCCCTCTTCTGGTATGCAGGCATACATTCAGGGAGAACACTGTATACATAATAAACAAACAAATACGTCTTTAAAAGTAAATAAGTAAAAAGTCAGTGACTTGTAAAGTTACTGATCACAATGGGAGGGGCTCAGCTCTCACGGTTCTCAGTTCTCCGGCTGCAGCGAACCTCAGGGACTATTATGGGTTAAACAGTGTGAGCTCTTACGTTTCCAAATTCTAGTTTAGAGTTCTAGCTAAACCGGGAGCCTCTAATCTTAACACAGTTTGGCTCTAAATTCAGTGTAGATGTAGATATAAATTGTTGGTTCTGAGAACATACACTATTCATCTTTTAAGAGCAAAACTCATTTATCTGTATAATGTGTAAGCAATACATGCTTATTAATTATCTGAAAAAGTGGTCATTTGCATATTTTAAGTTTTAGTATTATAGACTCTTCGTGCTTTCCAAATTAGAAGTTTAGGATTATATTATGGAATGAGACTTAAAGATAGGCATTTTTCTTATTTTCTGCACTAAACAAAGATTTGTTTACTGCTCATCAAGTCAGCACACTTTTAGGGAATGAGACTGGTCTAGTGGATAGGAAACAGTCCTTGTTGTTAAGCTCCTACTTCAGTAAGGAATACAGTTACCTGTACAGGTTCCTGTAACAAGATGATCAAAGAATACTGTAATGGGCATTGGCTGTCTTATAAATAAAAGAGTTCCCCCTGGCTGGGAGGGAGGCGTTGTGTTTCAGAAGGGCTGGGGAGTCAAGGGCGAGGCCATGTATTCACTGTGTGATAAGTAAAGGCTAGAGACTAGTTTGGGAACATTTAAGGCACCTGGTCCAGTATCTGATATGAATTCCTTTGAAGTGGATATATATGTCTTAGGTGCTTGCTATCTAATTTACTTTTAATGATGGGTAACTTCATCTTGTTAAGTGTTCATCTTGAAAATATTGATATTACAGCATAGATAAATATAACTGTATTTATACAGGTATATCCATTTGTAGTGTTCATATTTGAATGCGGGGCATTGAGCATGCTAGATAAGCACTGAGCTACATCCTCAGACCCATAAAAGGTATTTTTGATAATGCTATGCTCAACTTACCTATATACCCAGGCAACATTATATTTCACCCAAGATACATGACATTATGTTACTATATAGTTTTTATTGTCCTTTAAGCCAGTTTCCAAGTAAGATTACTTAGAGGCTGTTCAAAAATTATCTTGGCCTCCCTTCTACTTCTTCAACTTTGAGCTTAGTAGGTCCTAGGTTAACTTGGATTTTCTCCTGTAAAGATGTCCGTGTGTTTCTGACACACAACGGTTCTAGCCTGACATGTACCATTATTAAGACCGGTAATCTCCATACTATTGTATTGTCACAGAGTCTGTGGCAGACATATGGCACTTCTGGGACTCTTCTCATGGTGTGTATTAATACACCTGGGGATTATCTAGCAAAATTTACAGTGCCTAGGGACTTAGAAAAGAAAGCTGAGAAGTGTAATTGTACCATGGGTGTTTGCTCAGTGATTGTGCAAATGAACTATACATTATCTGAAAAATACGCAAAAAGACTCTATGGGGAAGAGTATCTCATGTAATTTTTCTAGGACCAGGGAACTTAGTTCTCTGCATTCTCTTTAATTACTCTACAGTCTTGTGTTGAGTCTGAGGAGCCATGCTCCTTAGGAAAGACCTATCACCACACTGAAAGAAGGTCCTGCAAGGCTGACTGAGAAAGCCATGGGAATGCCTAGCCTGGAAGCTATCTGCAAATGTTATGCTGATATTTTTAAAAGCTGCATGTGAAAGAAAGTAGAGGACAGAAATTTAGTCCATGTCTGTCAATCTAGGTGAGTGGGTTGAAATGACAAGAAGCAGCTTCACAATCTCCATGAAGTTCTCCCAGCACGGGAGGTGTAGAAGTAGCAGGAGTATCAGAAAGGCTGTAGATCCTAACAGGTAGTGTGTGTGATAATTCTTCCAGAATAAAATTCCCCATGGTTTGTGACATGCCTGTTTAATCATGAATGCTGAACATGTTCAGTGCATCTCACAGCACCTATCAGAGTGAAACATTCGCTCCAGAGAAACAATACAGAAATAGTAATGGTGTCATTAACCCTACAGTTTGAAGATGAAGCCTATAATTCTGCAAGAAAAACTGATTGACCTTGGACAGCTAGTGTCTTAATGTTTCTCAGGTGATTGCGAACTTCAATAAATGGTTCATATAAAGCCTTTACCCAGTGAGACTGGCTGAGAGAATAGTCATTAAGTTTATAGTCTCAAACTACCCAGAGAAATTATTCGGGAAATTAGTATTAGTATTTTATATATTTTTGGTGGTAGTGGTTAGAGGGCACACAGTCTCCCTGTGTACCCCAGACTAATCTTGGACTCACTTTCTGGCCCAAGCTGGTTTTCCCAAGTGCTAGGATGGTTGGCATGAGCACCCACTTGGGATAGTCTACTATCCTAAGTCTGCTTAGTAGGCCCAATAGTCTACTGTTTCTTCTCCCCCAGAACTGAGGACCAAACCTAAGGCCTTGAACTCACCAGGCAATCAGTCTACCACTGAGCAAAATCCCCAGGCCCCTAAGGCCTAATATTCCAACCATGATGCTTTTTAAAATTTCTATATCTGTGAATCTGCCTTCTCACATGTCACCATCCGCTCTTCACCCCACACTTACCATCTGCCTCTCAGATAGATACTAAATATAGAAGGCAATATTTATCTGGAACTGTTCAGAGGAAAAATGTTTGACATGAGTGAAACACCTCTGATTAATGTCCTAAAGCATAAGCTTTTAATTGTCTTGACTTCAACAAAAAATTGCTTCAGGCTGGGGACGTGCAGTGGTTGCGTGGGGTCAGCACGTTAGAGCTCCAGGCTCGATCCCCAGCTCCCCCAAACGACCTGAAAGTTCTCGTATGTCACAGTCTGCCTCCTTTTTAAACACAGATCATAAACACCAGCAATTGTGAGGATCAGCTTTGTTCTATGTGTCTGTAAATAAATAGTTGTTCTTTTTTAATTCAGGTAACTGGCCTTTGTTGTTTTTAATTCTATAAGTGAACCTTTTTTACACTTAACTATCTTTAAAGTTTTTATGGCTTAATCTCTTCTGGATTTGGAAACCAGATATGGAAGCTTGCTAAGAGTTATTTGTGAAAATGATRAGGTTTGGGATCTATGTGAAAGTCACTTTGGGTACCAGGTGGGAGAGTGGGTAGTGTCAGACTTATTAACTGTTCAAGCTGTGTATTACGGGCATTAAGCAGTCAGTTCTGGATACTTTCTGTGTTTGCAACATACTTGAAAATTTTCCTAATATTTTTCCTTCATCTCTGTATCTGTATGTTTGTGTGTGCATGCTTATATGTCTATAAGTAGGTGTGGAGGCCAGAGGTGACCATCAAGTGTTCTTCTTCATTTGTTCTCTACTGTATTTCTCTCCCTCCCTCCCTGCCTTTCTTTCTTTTTCTTTCTTTCTTTCTTTCTTTCTTTCTTTCTTTCTTTCTTTCTTTCTTTCCTTCCCTCCCTCCCTCCTTCTTTCCTTCCTTCCTTCTTTCTTTCTTTCTTTCTTTCTTTCTTTCTCTTACTTTATTTTATGAATACACTATAGGTGTCTTCAGACACACCAGAAGGCAGTATCGGATCCCATTATAGAGCCACCATGTGGTTGCTGGGAATTGAAATCAAGACCTCTGGAAGAGCAGTGCTCTTAACCACTGAGCCATCTCTCCAGCTCCCTCCCCTCCCTATATTTTCTTAAGAACCTGGAACTCACTAATTAGCTAGCCTAACTGGCCAGCAAGCCCCAGAGATACTCCTGTCTTCACTTCCCCAGAGCACCTTCGTGTCTGTCCTGTTTTAACTAATTAGTTAATTAATGAATTGTTATTGATTATTTTTGTTTTGTTTTTATTTAATTTGTTAATTTTTGTTGTTTTGTTTTTAACATGGGTGATGGGTATCAAACTCTGTTCGTCATGTGTGTGTGTGTGGCAAGCACCTTACCCAGAACTCCTTTCCCAACCCTGGTTCTTGTTTTTTTTGAGGCAGGATCTCTCTATGTAGTTCAAAACTGACCTGGCACACAGTGGTCCATCAGGCTGGCTTTGGATCTCCAGTGACCCTCTGTCTCTATTTCTGGAGGGCTAGGATTAAAAGCCTGTACCACCATTCTGGCTTAGTTTTTTTTTTTTTGTTTTTTTTTGTTTTGTTTTGTTAGTGTTGTTTTTATTAGTTTCTTTATTTCTGTGTGTCCATGGTGATGGGACAGTGTCTATCAGCAGATGTGTGAAGTTTGGAGGCTGACTATTTGTAATCTTCAACCTGTCATTTATGGAAAAATTTGTCTCTATCTACAGATTAAGGTTTGAAATGGCTAATAAATTCAGTCCTTGGCCTTTGATTCCTGGACTCTGAATAGGGTGTGTGTCTGTGTGTGTGCCTGTGCCTGTGTATGTATGTGTGTGTGCCTGTCTGTCTGTCTATGGTCAGAACTGAAGAAGGTAAAAGTCTCTCAATAGTTAACAAAACAATACAAATCAGAAGATAGGTATGCCAGCCTCCCCTTTTATCCCCTTTTTATAATTGTGACAGTTGACACTCATAGAAATGGAGTACTCCTAGCAGTAAGATTAGCATTACACTTAGCTTGCTTTGTAATAAGAGTCTTCATAAGTGTCATAGGCAACAAGACAGCTGAAAGCTGGGGAGTGGAGTTCAGAGGACTGGCCTGGCATGCGTAAGGGCCAAGGCTTGATCTCCAGTTAGGAGTTTGTCAGCTGCCATTACAGTGTGTGTGCATTGCATTGCAAGTTTATATCCTTCTGTGGGTGGTTCCCGAGAACAAGTTAAATTGGGTGACTTTCTTTTTTTTTATTGCTCCTTCCCAAGGGAATCATTTGGAAAACTATTAATGCCATTTTTCTGTGTTTTTGTTTTGTTTAAGTTTTGCTCCAATTCAGAATTTCATTTCAGAATTGAAAAATAATTTTGAAAAAAGAAAGATCATCTAATGGTAACTTTTAATACCCTGAAGTTGCATAATTAAACTTTTTATTTAATGTTGAGTTATATAATTGTTTTTCAATTTTCTGTCTTTATTCTACAGAATGGTAAATAAGGCTGGCCATCTTTGGAAAGGCCATTGATCTGCCTCATGTAAAGTATGCTCAGCTCCTTTCCAGTGGTGTAAGTATGCGATTTTCAACTCTTAGCCTGTCAGCCACTTTAGTAATGATATGTGACTAGGGCTGTGACTCAGATTTGACAGCAAATGTTTTTAGAATTCAAATAATTCTTTTAAATGGCATTTGTTTCTTTATGTGTTGGGGCGGTTGTTCATGTGCTTCCACCTGATTGTGGAGGGCAAGACAGGTTGGTGCAGTGCAGCACTCTCCCCTTCCTCCATGTGGGTCACACTTCGGTCTTCAGCTTAGCAGCGAGCATTTTTACCCTCTGAGCCATCTTGTTAGCCCAAGAGCAAAGAAACTTTTAGAAAACTATTAAAATAGTGTATCTCTTTGACATTGAGGTAAACAAGTATCATATGGTGAGGATGAGGTTTCAAACCTGTGAGCTTTTTTTCTTTTTCTTTTTCTTTCTTTTTTAACCATTTTTACCATTGTATTTTGACATTTTTTCCATTTAAACAAAAAGTGTTCATATTTATTCTTTTCTGAAAAGTTATTTTATTTCCATTATGTACATGTATATATGCATAAGCACGTCGCCCATGGAAGTCAGAGGCTGTCAGCTCCTGCAGAACTGCAGTGGTTATTAGCTGTTTCCTGGGAGTGCTGGGACCAAGCTCAGGACTTCAACAAGAACAGCAAGTGCTCTTAACTGCTGAGTCTCCTCTCCAGCCCCATATTTATTATTCTTAACTGTTTAATAGCCTAGAAGCTTATGAGGTAGATGGTTAAATGTTAGAGAGAGCTCTTGTTGCATTCTTAGGAATAAGCAGATGAAAAGAATGTTCTCTTAATGTTTGTTTTATATGCAAACTCTTAAGGACATCTAAGCCATTTCTCTCTCCTTACTGCAGATGGTAACGTGGTTCTGCCAGTTAGCTAATGGAGTTGCTAGCTGTTCATTAGAGTCAAGGCAGAGAGATACAAATGGAGATGGTGCTGTTGTTTCAAGAGTGTTTTTGTGCTGGAATATGAACTGTAACCACTAGTTCATATGAAATGGGCCTCCGAATAAAAGTATTCCGGGAATTTCAGAAATTAGAGAAGATAAAGGGCCTATTAGCTCATTAAGTGTGTCTTTAGTGGCTAGTGCAGAGTGCCTTGAGACTACGTAATTTCTAAAATTTGGTAGAGTCAATTTCACTTAAATTTCTTCTGTTTTGGTTGACAGTTCTATAATCTTTATGTAGACATTAAGATTTGTATTAGTGTTATTGTTATTTAGTTTTTCGTTAGAGCCTCTCCCCCACCCCCACATTGACTCTGATTTAGTGAAAAGGCTTTGGAAGAGAGCCAGATGACAGGAGTTGCCTTGAGTCTTCTGAGTGCCCTAGGATAGGCACTTATAGGTCATCTGCTGCTGTAATTTTATAATGCCGTGCTTACACTAGGTAAATTATGAGAGGTACAAATGGAAACCAGCATTATATCTCATCATGTGTATTGATGCCCATTGACATATGAGAACTTCTAATTGTGTGTATGTGTGTGTGTGTGTGTTTCTTGGTGACATACTGTGTCTTCTGTGCTGTGTGCATGATGTAATCCTGCTCAGGATACCCTTGTCTTTCTCCTCTAAGTTGCCATTTGGTCCTAGCAACTGTGACCTCTCCTTTAGCCCCCTTGGCAGAAGGGGCTGCTCTTGGTACAAATTATAGACTGCCATTTAAACATCGTAAGAACATGTGCTTAGAAATGGCTAGGTGCTCTAGATAATCAAAGTAATAGGTGGGTCCTCTTCACCCCTTTATGACTTTAGAATAAAACTGGTTTCCAGTTGTTGAATTACCTAAATGGTGTAAAGTATTTCAGATACTGTGAAATTTTATATTAATAGACAGTGCCGTGTCATGTAGAGGGAGGCTTGAAGGATGGCACATGACTTACTGAACAGGGTAGAAAAATATGGCTAACTTGCCTGCACGTAGATAAAATAGTCCTTAGAGTTAGGCATCTAAGGGAAGAACAGTTTGTAAAGTGTCTTGATTGGATGAGAACTGACGATATCAAAACAGGCCTTTTATTTATTTTCAAGGGAAAGTAATTATGAAGATGAAAAATAATTAGGAGGAGTAACTGGAATTTGCCAAGCCAGTACATAACTTTGTTTGGCAGTTGCTTTAAAAAAAAAAAAAATGGAGGCAGAGAGTACTTGAGTTAATTTGATTTTAGGACAGGTCTCACTAAGTTACAAGATGACCTTGAACTCAGTCTACTGGCCAGATGCACTGTCAAAGTTTATCTYTGTGCCATCAGTCTGGCTTTAGACTTTCTGAAAGATACAAAAGTATTCTAAGCCTAAACTTCCGTAACAGTTTATAATAAAACATTAAAATAAAACAAAATAAATCGTGTCTACCACAGAATTGCTATGAGAGTAAGTCAAGGTTATAAGCATATGGAGTTCTCACCAGTTTCTAAGTAAAAGTGACTACTCAGTTGGGTTTCCAGTTGAGGGATGCAGAGGGATGACGAAACAGTGAGCTCTCCTACAGGACTGGGAGACTGGCCTGGAGCACATTTCAAGGATAAGGAAATCTCTTGACCTCCGTCTCTCTTAGTGATTGCTTATTGTGAGGCTACTCCATATCACTTGTCACTAGAAAATACAAATTAAAATAGAGATGATTATCACTTTCAAAAATCCTGAATTTAAAAGTCAGATTTTCGAAGCTAGAGAAATGGCTCAACAGTTAAGAGCACGTGCTGTGTTTGCAAAAGACCTAGATTAGGGCCTCAGCCCTTGCATGGCATCTTAAAAACTGTAACTTCAGCCGGGCGGTGGTGGCACACACCTTTAATCCCAGCACTTGGGAGGCAGAGGCAGGTGGATTTCTGAGTTCAAGGCCAGCCTGGTCTACAGAGTGAGTTCCAGGACAGCCAGGGCTNATATACAGAATAATAAAGACAAACACATAAATCTTTTTAAAAGTCAACTTTTATTAAAAAGTATTTCAAAGAGAGAACCTCTTTATGATGTGGCTGATGCAGTGGCTCTCAGCCTTCCTAATGCTTTAATACCGTACCTCATGTCACGATGACCCCAACCATAAAATTATTTTCGTTGCTACTTCATAACTGTAATTTTGCTGCTGTTCTGAGTTGTAATGTAAATATCTGTGTTTTCTGATGGCCTTACGACTCCCGTAAGAGAGTTATTTAACCTCCGAAGGGATCACAACTAGGTTGAGAACTACTGAGCTAATGTTTCAAACAAAATATTAATTTTCTCTAAGAAAAYATTTTCTGGTGTGCTATAGTGTCTTGTGCTAGTTACGGTGGAAACATGTAGAACTGATTTTCTGAGACATGAATAGCTCCAGTTGGCTGTTCACATGAGGRTCTGTTTAGAGAGCATGCAGCTCACGAGAGTGCTAAGAATAAGTAGTGCTTGATGTCTTGTTGTATGCACTGTTCTTTTCTTTCTTTTATTTTTTGCATTAGATATATGCTTTATTTACATTTCCAATGCTATCACCTTTCCTCTTTCCCCTCTGAAAACCCCCTATCCCATCTCCCCTTCCCCTACTCACCYCCACTTCYGCTTCCCTGTCCTGGCATTCCCCTACACTGGGGCATCAAGCCTTCACAGGACCAGTGGCCTCTCCTCTCATTGATGTCTGAAAAGGCCATCCTCTGCTACATATGCGGCTAGAGCCATGGGTCCTTCCATGTGTACTCTTTGGTTGGTAGTTTAGTCCGTGGGAGCTCTGGAGGTACTGGTTGGTTCATATTGTTGTTCCTCCTATGGGACTGCAACCCCCTTTAGCTCTTTAGGTCCTTTCTCTGACTCCTTTGGGGATCCTGTGCTCAGTCAAATGGTTGGCTGCAGCCATCTGCCTCTGTATTTGTCAGGCACTGGCAGAGCCTCTCAGGAGACAGCTATGTCAGGCTCCTGTCATCTAGCACTTGCTGGCATCCACAATAGTGCCTGGGTTTGGTGACTGTGTGTGGGATGGATCCCAGGTGGGGCAGTCTCTAAATGGCCTTTCCTTCGGTCTCTGCTCCACACTTTGTCTCTGAATCTCCTCCCATGGGTATTTCAATCCCCTTCTAAGAAGGACCGGAATAGTATGTACTGTTCTTAATCTCCACTGAAGTATTTGTATTAGTTACTAGTATTCACTGACTCAGCCAAGAAAAATGTTTGTTATTGAATGGCCTAAGAGTTCTTGGTTAGTTTTGCAGGTATTTGGGAAAGCAATTCCTATTATATGCTACTACACAATAATATACTTCAAGATTAAAGAAAAAAAAAACCAATCCCTGTGTATTATCACATAGTCTTGGCCTGAGGCACTGATGTACTTTACCTGACGAATTGATATTTTTTTGCATAATTAACATTTTGCTTCCAAATTTTGGTTGATTATCAAAACAACAACAAATTTCATTCTATTATAAGTTGGGTTTTATGTTATAACTGATGATCTTCTACTAAACTCAGGATTTGTAGCAATCCACATCACAACAACAATAATAACAACAACAAAATCTATCAGGACTCATCATTTTTTAATTTTTGTTGTGTAAATCTGTGTGTGTCTGTGTGTTACTAAGATGTGTATGAATGCATGTGGATGCCAGAAGTGTACACGAYGTGTATTTGCCACGTACTTTCCACGTCATTGCTTGAGACAGGGTCTCTCACTGAACCCAGTGATGATGAGCTTCACAGATTAGCTTGCCTGGCTGGTCAGCAGGGCCTAAAGGTCTTCTTGCCTAGTGTATGCTGCTGTCCCGAGCCTTTGCGTTGTACAAGAGGTGAACTTAGGCACCCCTGCTTACATAACAAGCATGCCAATTGCCTGAGCCACCTTCCTATCCCTTATGATTTTATATTCAGTAAACAGAGCTCGTGCAGAGTTCAAGCCTCTTCTGTTGAGGATTCTTTTTTTGTTTGTTTGTTTGTTTTGTTTTTTCGAGACAGGGTTTCTCTGTGTAGCCCTGGCTGTCCT
>BDUI01000481.1:53581-70646 GCA_002335545.1 Apodemus speciosus | reverse complement strand
AATAAAAGCTCTTCATTTTTATCCTCCTTCTTTTCCCTCCAGTTTGCTGGAAACCATGTCTCACTATACAGATGAACCCAGATTTACCATAGAACAGATAGATCTGCTCCAACGTCTTCGGCGTACTGGGATGACCAAACATGAAATTCTTCATGCATTAGAAACTTTGGACCGTCTTGATCAAGAACATAGTGATAAGTTTGGAAGGAGGTCCAGCTACGGGGGAAGCTCCTATGGGAACAGTACCAACAAYGTTCCAGCATCTTCCTCTACAGCCACAGCTTCCACACAGACCCAGCACTCGGGAATGTCCCCATCACCCAGCAACAGCTACGATACCTCCCCACTGCCTTGCACTACCAATCAAAATGGGAGGGAGAACAATGATCGATTGTCCACATCCAATGGGAAGATGTCACCATCTCGCTACCATGCTAACAGCATGGGTCAGAGGTCATATAGCTTTGAAGCCTCAGAAGAGGACCTAGATGTAGATGATAAAGTGGAAGAATTAATGAGGTTAGTATGTTGCCTATTCAGAATTCCCCCCAAATATCTGTATTTTCTAAGACTGTTTTTAATTAGGCTGTATTTCAGCAGCTTACCAATAAGAACAATGGCTTCTCTCTCTYTTCTTTGGAAATGAAAGTGAAATTTAAGATTGTGGTTTTTAGTTCAGATTTTTTATTTCTTCTCTGCTTCAGCCCTTTTGCTGTGTGATGAAGCCTTTCTAGTCTCTTGATTTGTCCAAGGGCTTTCTCTCTTTATGGCTTTAGCAGATAGTTCCTGACAGAAGTTCGTGTAATCCAGTCCAATCCCCAATCTTTCATTGTAAATACTTTTTCCGAGTGGTAAGATAAAATTACCATGATGTAGAATACATGCCCTCTTCATTTTTTCCTTGCAGCATTTCATTCAGTGCAAGAGTTTGAGCAGCTATTGGGTCAGAAGTAATTTTCTGTAAGAAACATAGATAATATAACACTCTGGCCCTAAGAAGCTGAAGTTTTGATTTTAGCAGTAGATGCAATGCCCAAGTGCACTTCATTCATCATTAGTTACCAAGTAAGTGTGTTGACTAGTGTTTAAACTCAAAGAAATGAAGACTACTTTCAACCAAGGTAGCCAGGACTTTGTACCACACCTGCTTTACTTTGAGGGTAATAGACACCATGTTTTCCATCCTGTGTGTAGAACTAGAAATTTTCCTTAGCACATGGTGGAGGCTCAGCATGTTAGCTGAGTAGATAAATTTGGCCTAAGCCATAAGGGTATTTTGTTTTGAATAAGGATATGGAGCTGGTGAGATGGTTTGGTGGATAGAGATGCTTGCTGCCAAGTCAGAGGACCTGAGTTCCACCCCTGGAACTAACAAAGTGGAAAGAAAGAACCAATTCCCAGAAAGTTGTCATCTGACTATGAGCATGCAATGGCAGGGGTACATTGCACACATACAGACATATACATACAGTCAGTAAATTAGTTATTTTAATTTTTTTGAAATAAAAGTTAAAATATACATATGTTAATTATAGTTAGAGAAACAGGAAAAGGTATCAAAAAAGACGTGTCTTTACTCTGATTAAAAATATAAGTTGAGGGCTGGAGAGATGGCTCAGCAGTTAAGAGCACTGATTGCTCTTCCAGAGATCCTGAGTTCAATTCCCAGCAACCACATGGTGATTCACAACCATCTGTAATGGGCATCCGATGCCACCTTCTGGTGTGTCTGAAGACAGCAACAGCGTACCCACATACATGAAACAAATAAATAAATCTTAAAAAGAATAAAAATTGGGTATGCTCACATGTCTGTAACTCCAACATTTGAAAGGCTGGGACAGTTCAAGGCTAACATAACTTACAGAACGTGAACTTTTCCAGATAGTATCAAAAGGAAAACAATACAGATGAGGCAGACTGACAGTAATACCTTAGGATGCCACGCCCATCCTCATAACTTCACATTCTGTACTAAGTGGTTGGAACTAGGGTGTTTTTCCAGACCTTTACAAATAGAAATGACAAAAACATTGGGTTTTTTGTTTGTTTGKTTGGTTGGTTGGTTTTTGGTTTTTCGAGACAGGGTTTCTCTGTATAGCCTGGCTGTCCTGGAAATCACTCTGTAGACCAGGCTGGCCTCGAACTCAAAAATCTGCCTGCCTCTACCTCCCAAGTACTGGGATTAAAGGCRTGCACCACCACTGCCCAGTGGCAAAAACATTGTTATCAATAGAGTTATGTTGTTGTATAAAAATGAAGCCTTGGGCTGGAGAGATGGACTTACTGTTTAAGGGCACTTGTTTTTGTAGAGAACCTGAGTGTGATTCCCAGCACTCACAACCATCCATCCATAACTCTCATTTTAGGGAATCCAAAGACCTTTTCTGACCTCTATAACACCAAGCATGCATGTTGTACACACATGTGTGCAAGAAAAATACTCATGTACATAAAATAATCTTAAATTTAAAAAAAAAAAAAGATAAAAGCCTCCAGATAAGTTGGTTACAGTTGATAGTGAACAGAATTGTAGACTTACAAGAAGTGAAAACAAAGGTTACAACTGAGTTATAACCGGTCCTGAAGATTTTCAGACATCAAGACACAATGTTGGGCCTTTGACTCTGCTGTATAAAGATCCATTCTGTGGTACCTCTGCCATGAAACARCCTTAAACACATGGCCATGAGTTTGTTTTCAGGGAAGAGTTGCTTCGTATGGAATTCTGGGCTACAGGGACCATGGGATATGTATCCTGAGGAGCATCACACTTCAGCCATAGTCCGTGGTGGCCAGTTTTTAGTGATCTGAAGTTCAAGAGACGGATGTGGTTTTGGTTTATCCTCAGCTGTGAACACTGGTGCCAAGGCTGTGCCATTGCTGTTGACTTTCTTGGTGCTGAAGACTGAACCCAGACCTTTGTCTTCCACTGTGTCACACCCTTGGCCCTAGCTGGTGTTTGGAGCTTAGCATATATCATTTTCCAGTTTAAAAAGGAGAACCATTTGGACAAATGAGTCACTTTTCATTGAAATTTCATGAGATTTTAATTATCCTGAGTAGAGAAGATAGCAAACTAGCATTTATTTGGTCAGGTGCTAGCTTGTGTTATTTGTGCACATTCCCTTGGATACAGGTGCACAGGTATAATGTGTTTCAGTTGTGTGCTCTTAATTGTTGTGCAGTTGTTAGGACACGTTCTCATTCCCTCTCTCTGCTTCTTGCTCAGAATAGCTCTTGTGGTGACATTTAGTCAACTAGGATCCTCTAGACCCCTGGTGGTCCTAGTCCCCCACAGTTGGGCTTTCTCCCACTCCAGCTTTGCTCAGGTGTGCCCCTCCTCACCTTTGTGAGGTTTGCAGAGGGTATTCCTTCTAGGGCACAGAGAGAAGCTAGCTGCTCATATGACATTCGCAGTCTCTACAGCTGTGCTGGGTGGTTGATCAGAGAAACTGAGGTTCAAGAAAATTAGTAATTTGCTCAAGAAAGTCTGATTATCGGGCAATTGAGCCTAAATTATATCCCATGTTTTTGTTATCATTGTGTTGATGATATATTTTACCACTGAAATTATTTGTGCATGTATATTTAATAAAGTTTTAGTAAAGGTAGTTAATACAATTTTTCAAGARAATGTGAATGGCCTTTTTTATTGGGCTTGCCATTCTCCTTTCTCAGCATACCTACCTGGTACTTCAAAGCAGTCRCTTACCAAACAAGGAGTTTTCAAACAGTAGCTCTTCCTCAGTATCTGTGTCCATTGCTGCCTACTCAACACTGGTGACATGACAGTGACCTGGAATTGGTGGGCTTTGATAGGAAGCATGGATACCCCAGTGCCTTCTTGCCTCATTTGCTGTGTAAAATTTACCCCTGGCCCCCAGTCCCAAACTGCAGGCGCTCCACTGTAAGACATGCTTTTCGGATTTTATAATCCAGTCAGGCTTTATTACATTATATAATTTGAAGGTATGTAATGAAGGTGTGTGTGTTCGTGTGTGTGTGTGTGTGTGTGTGTGTGTGTGTGTGTGCTCCCTTAGTTGTGTTGAGATGTAAGATTATGATTGTACTACCCTTCATCATTTGTTAGAGTCAGAAAATACCTTTTCTAGTTTGAATTGTGATCACAAAGGAGGAAGAAGAAAGCCATACTAGCATATAAATTTTCAGCAAATGGTTGAATGTGCCACTTTAGGAAGGCCTGGAAGCCAACAATGAAGACTCATTTTATAGAGAACATCTTAAAAGGCCTATTAGTATGTAAGTGTATGCATAGGAATGTGTGTTTGCATCTGCAGATACAATAGGATTTATCAGTGTTTTCCTGTGGTCATTTATGTAATATGAGATAATGTAAATGAGGCTTATTACAATTAGTAATGCTATACATTAAAATAAAAGTCTAGCATCTTTGAGCCATGATGTTTTAACATTCAAAATTTATGAGTACTGCTGTGTCATAAGTGAAAAATTCCATGGTAGCACACATTACTAGGCAGAGTTATTTAAAATAGTGTCTCAAGTCACATCTAGTCTGACTGAATACATTATGTAAAACATAATTGAAATTTGTGTTTCAACTGGGTTCTGTCCCTAAAATATTTTATTGTAAATATGAAAACAGTCCCAAATTTAAAAAGGAAAATCTGAAAAGACATTTGGTGTGATGCTTCTTAGGTGGGGCTCACAGCCTGTGTATCCTTATGCAGGCAGGATGTTTCTGTGCTATGAGAAGGTAACACCACTGCATCGTGGTGCTCCCCTCCATGTTCTGCATATAGAATAGCTCTCCCTTTAATGTTCTCTCTTCAAGTTGCACACAGGGAGAACGTCATGAGTGTCTTTCAAATGTGAAATACCCTGCTTTGGCTTCCTCTTGGGGTGACTTTGAGCTAGCTCCTTTACAGCATCCAGAATACTAAGGGTGTGTTAACTTAGGGAGTATGAGTCATCTTAGAACAAATCATTTTAAAATATGAGCCCTTTAATATGCTTTCTTCCAGAAAGCAAATCAGTGTCATTTTGAATCACTACAAATAACCTTTTCATCCTGATTTGGAAAACATAAACATACCTGAACATAAGAATTTAAAGCTGTTATATAAATTAACTAGATCAGGTTTTTCATTTTATAGCCTTTAATCTCTAGAAAAATTTCATTCATTAAACAAATAACGTTTTACGAAAAATTCATGCTGACTTTGACAGTCATTGTGTGCTAAAGGAGTGTCCAGGCTAGTAGGATAGATGACATGCCTAGGAGCATGAACTGTGTAGCATCGTGTCCTTAGTACAATTGAGGTGTTAAGAGTTAGCCTACAAATGACCTCTTTCTTTGTAAACTATGATGATCAGGGAGAATGGCTCTCAATAGAAGGCAGTTGTCTCTTTTTAAAACAGGAAGCCAAGTATGGTGGTACCCTTCTGAAACCCAAGTACTTGGGAGGTGGAGGCAGGAGGATCGCTGTGGGTTAAAGACCACCATTGACTAGAGAGCAGGGTAGTGGTGCCACTTAGATCCCAGCACTCCAGAGGCTGAGAAAAGAAGATCTCTAAAGTCATCCTGGGTTAATGGCAAGACCCCTGCTTCATAATCCTCTTCTCACCTATATAAGTTACATACATATATACACACATGTACATATACACATACAAACATACAAATTTTAAAAGTGATTTGTTGGAGCCTGGAGAGATGGTTCAGAACTTAAGTGCACTGGCTGCTCCTCTAGAGGATGCCAGTTCAGTTCTCAGCATCCACAATGGGAGTTCACAACTGTCTACGACATCCAGTTCCAAGGATCTATCTCTCCAGGCATATATGTGGTGCACACATCTGTGCATGCAGGCAAAACACCCATACAAGTAAAATAAAATAAATAAATAAACATTTTTTTAAAGTGATTTGTCAAAAAGGCTTTCCGGATGAATTCTTCTGTTTTTATTACGAAGGATAATAGTGGAGCGTTTAACTAGTTTTAAAGACAAAGGCAGTGGGCCGGGCAGTGATGGTTAGTGCTCCTTCCTGCTGTAGAGGTCTGTCAGATGAGCACAGTGGCAGCCATCTGCAAACAGGAGCAGGAGAAGCAGCGTGCACGTCAAGTGCCTTTCTGTGGTCAAGCTAATTCACTAAGACTTCAACAGGAGACATTTTTTTTTTTTTAAGATTTATTCATTTTATGTGAGTACACTGTAGTTGTCCTCAGACACTCCAGAAGAGGGCATCTGATCCCATTACAGATGGTTGTGAACCACCATGTGGTTGCTGGGAATTGAACTCAGGACCTTTGGAAGAGCAGTCAGTGCTCTTAACTGCTGAGCCATGTCTCCTGCAGTAGACAGTCTTGAGGCAKGTGAGATATTTGGGGGTGGGGTGGGGGGGAGTGTAAGAAGGGACTCAATCTCTTTAGGGAAAATTTCAAATTTCCAACAAAAGGAAGAAATGTGGAATAGAAGAGAGAAGAGGAAAGAGTCATATTTGTGTAAGTGATGTTTTACACTATCAAATGGGTGATTCCACAGCTGGCATAGCAGTTAAGGAGAAGGCGAGGAAGACAAACAGCCAAGTCAGCCTGATAGGATGGAGCTGGGCAGTGAAGRTGAATGCTGTTCCTCGTTTTGCAAGCAAACGGGCAGTCTTGTAAAGTGGTTGACTGGAGAGCATTTTGTCCATGCATGGTGTTTTGGAGTCCCTGGTCTAAGATTCACACTTAGACTGATGCATGTCTTACAATTATAGTTGATCATGTGTTTCTTCTTTGCTTTGAATCCTGTCTGACTAGTTTATAGAAGTAGTAGTTTGTGTTTTTATGATACATTTACAATTTCAAAACTTTCTACTTAAAAGAAATTTYTTTGGCATATATTATATGCACATATGTGTATATATTTTTATCATTTAGTTTTTATTCCATGGTTTGGAGGAACATTTTAAAGGCCTTTTTTGTCAGTGCTAGAGATTGAACCTAGGGTAGGGAAGCACACTACCACTGAGCTACAACCATAACTCTTAAAACCCTTTGACATTTGGAGAAAAAAAGGGGAACAGGACCAGGAGGAGTAGGGAAGGGGAGAGAGAGGGGATCAGTARGAGTGGAGGGGKTAGGGATAAGAGGGTCATGTCAGCCAAACCAATGCATCAAAGTGCATTATACACGTGTGAAAATGCCATAGTAAAGCCCTTTATTTTGCACAATAAATGCACACTAATTATAGAAGTGAAAGCCCTTGAAAGGAGTATGTTAATGTTCTTATTTTACCAGATGCTGTAACTAGAGTACAACTTAATGTTAACTGGCTTTCCCTCATATGTTTTTTGTCTTTTAAGGAGTGGCATGGCTGGAGATTGAGACCAGGGGCTTTTATGATGCTGATCACGCATCATTTTGTTCTTTAGCTACACTTTAGTCCATTCTTCTTTGTTTTAAAATTGCTTTTTCAAAAAGTGTCTATGGTAAAGCAGTAAAGACTGTATGTGCATGCACACTTGTGTGCATTTTTAAACTTATTGTTGATGTTTTAAAGGCTGTATAAGAATGTATTCTTTGAGGTGGTGAATAAGTTGCTGCTTTCTAAACACTGGAGACTCTTCCTGTCTTGCTGCAGTCCTTTAATAATGTCATACTGCAAGGCAGTGAGTAATTCACAGATGGTTACATAGTTGAGTGTCTGTTATCTAGTCTGTATGATTTAGTGTCTGCTCTAGGTGTGTTTGATTTAAAATAAGTTGATTTGATTTTGATTTTAAATAATTAGTCAAGAAAATACCATTTGCTCATTTTACCTACAAAAGTACATTTTTAAATTTAATCTGAACAATTATTCTCAAGTGTAGTTTCATCTTCCAAGATCATTTGTTATGTTGAAATGCAATACTTTATATAAAAAATTTCAACTTAATTTTATAGTTACCTCAGGAAGCAAATGGTTTAGTTTGTGAACAAAAGTCATCTGAAATCAATACTRCTAAAGTTGTCTCTTGTTCATAATTGATACAGATACAGACATTTTCATAATGACATAGTCAGTATGCAGATAGGAATCTAAATCAGTATGAAAAATTTAAAATATTCCATTAGGTGGCTAATTTTTAATTTTCTTTTGAAACCTTTTGATTAGTGATTTCCAAGCAATCACTCGGGATCTATTGTAGAGCTACATACTGGATACTCACTAGCCCATCTCTATTCTTATCCCAAATTCCCCACAGCAGGGACATGGCCCTAAGGATTGTACTGTGCCTATTGCACAAGAGTGAGGAACCAAGTTCACATCTTCCGCACCCACATTTAAGTGTGGCAGTGGTGGCATGTCTAGTAAACTGGTGAGCTCTGGGCTCAAAGACAAACACTACATGCACAGATACAACACACCACAGGCAACATGGCATCCCTCACCAGAGTGTATAACCCTTCCTAGTGAAGGGTCTGAAAGACCTGGTCTAAATAAAATCACAAGTTGTTGTTATTATATTTTGCTAGGATACTTTTGTTTCTGCTCCAGTCTACAAGAAGACATGAAGCYCCATGAGATTTGTGGTTCTTTCACAAAACAATTTTTAAAGGTTTGTGATTCCTCTGTCTCAGATCAAGGGCGAGCAGGGTTTTACTGTGAATAGCTAGTGGTTAACAGTTAGACTTTGCTGAGAGGTAAAATTGAGGCTATAATACAGATGATCTGTACAAGAGGGAAAGCAGGCCCAGGAGCACACAGCTGTAATCCCAGCACTTCGGAAGCTGAAACTACAGTAAATTCAAGGCCAGCATGGACTCATAGACGGTGTCTCAGAAAAATGAAAGAGTTGAAAAATGGCCATGGCTTGTCCTGACAATGTCTGACATGGAACTTGCAGTCTCAGCACTCAGGAGGCTGATAGGAGCTTGGGCCCATCGTTCCAGGCCGGCCTGGCCTCCAAGAGTGAGTCCCTCTCCCAGAAAATGAAGAACAATTTAATATGGAATTGTAATAATTATATATCATTTGTGGGGTTCTATATTCAGTATTTGTAAAGATAAAAGGAAGAATGATTTATTGTTTAATTTTGTATGCAAAGATCCATCAGAGAAAGATTATTAGTTCATGCTTCTATAGGAGAGCAGCTGGTAGGTTGASTTGAGCAGAGACCTTGAATCTGTTGGCCTTGTTTAGACAATTTGCTACCACATTGTCAGTTTTCATCTTGGACAAGAATAGTGTTCTTTAAGAACTATAGTTTAATTTTTATTTAAGTATTTCTGTTGTAGTGAAAGAATGAGTCATGTGCTTCATCATTCTTATGGATGTCTGGTGTCTGAAAATGTGCTGTGTAAATAAGTAACAGGCTGACAGTGACCAAGACTGAATACTGTAGTTTTCAGTGTTAACTATTCTGTTTATTTATTATAGGTAATGGAAAATTAATAAACACTTTTAATATGAAACTAATATTTTAAACCATTCCACATTCTTTTCATTTTTTTCTTATACAGAAGAGAGGGAGAGGAAGCAGCTAATTGTAATAAACATATTACGGTGCTAATAATTTCACTCATGAGAATGGTATTGATTTTTGCCCCAGAAGCATTTCCAAGGTTTTCAGTTCTACAGTACCTTCCTTAACCTGCAGGCCCACAGTCTACGTACAGCTGATTTTTCATTGCCTTTGCTTTTTTCATTTTTTCAGGGCTTCTGTGTTTTCATTCCCTATAATGAGGCCATACATACCACACATTGAATTATTCACAGCATGCAGTTACCGGTCCCCCCCACATGAGATTTGTATCCACAGTGGCATTCACTGAGGTGTCTGTCTGATGGTGTGATGTTTCAGGACTGGAGTATTTGGTGTTTCTTGGTTTGTTGTAATTTCATATTTTCACTCAAGTTTAGTCTGTTTCCCTTTTATTTTTGTGTCCTTCTTTTCTGTGTTCTCCCCACCTCTCTGCTTCACCTTTCTTTTAGCAAAGATGAGGATTTCTACCTTCAACATACATTGTTGGTCTTGTCTTCTGTTTTTGTTAGGAGGGACAGCAGTGTGATAAAAGAGGAAATCAAAGCCTTTCTTGCCAATCGGAGGATTTCCCAAGCAGTTGTTGCACAGGTAACAGGTAAGAGCCGCAGAGCCCTTTATTCTAGAATCACATCTCATCTCTGCCATCTGTGCAGATGTTGGATATTGCTTATGTTCCCGTGCTGCAGCCCTGTCAGCTTGGCATGGTGACAGAAGCCTGGGGTTTAAACCAGGGCCTCTGGTATCAGGGACATGCTCCAGGGAGCTTTTAAAAAACTTGTGTTAGTAAATTTTGTAACATTAGTAATAATAATAATAATAATTAATAATAATAATCCCTATTTTATAATTGAAAGGGGAATGTCATTTCCTTTTGATTATAGAAGAGCCTATGACACGTCATCAGCTGCTGTCTTTTTAACATTTTTAAAAGCTTCACAGTTCTCTAATTTAAATCTAGGATTTTATCAATAAAAAATGGCTTGTGAGGAAAAAGCAAGTTGGGAGGGGTTTTCCTTTTCAGTTTTGGGGGTTTGTCATCATTAGGGCTTTGGTTTTGGTGTTGTTGTTGTTTTTATGTTTTGTTTTRGTTTGTTTTTTTTTCCCCCTTGGGACAGGGTTGCATGCAGTCCATGCTAGCCTCCAACTCACTCCATGGCTGATAACAACCTTGAACTMCTGATCCTTTTGCAGCCACCTCCAAAGTGCTGGGACATGCACTGCCATCGCCTACTGAAAGTTGTCTTTTGACTGACCATTTCTGTATGTGAAACCTTCCTCACACCCCTCCTGAGAAGATAAGGGCCGCCAGTGTCTTCTCTTTGTTCTCTATACCCATCCCATTCTCCACCCAGCCCTGACCTCACCCACATGTGGTGTGTTTGTGTCCTTCTCTACCCAGATTGCATCTTAAAAATGGAACCCCAAGTGTGAGTGCATGTGTGTCACCACGGTTGGTGCGCTCTTCCTTAGTCCTTAAGCTCTTAGAGGAACTGTGAGTTCTTTCCAGTACATTTCCACTTTCCTGTGTTGTTACCCAGTCTATGTTAACAGTTATAGTAACTGCTGCCACCACCACCCTTCTTAGCATGCGGCTGCAAGCTTATGCCTTTGGGTATTTCAACCCYCTGCCTCAGTTTTTGTACTTTTGTGGTTACATGCTGGTGTCTGAGCCACAGTAGCTCTTCCAGCTCTGATGTTCCTTCAGTGGTCCAAACACTGGTACATACTGGAGCGAATGTTAAGAGCTTACTCCTGTTYATTAATTCGATTCAAATTGTAACTTCAAAGCTAAAAGTATTAAATTTTATCCCTATACCTAATGTCAGCCAACCCTTTATGATACGTATATGTACATACATGTGTATATATCTTACCAGTAATTCGTTTTGATAAGTGATGTCTTTGTTACTGGTAAAAGACTTTTAAACRTGTCCTTTAATGTAGAAGGTTAGGAAAGGTGTGAATTTAGTTATTTAAGTCTTTAGGTATTTGCCAGTAGGATGGATGAGATAAATTATTTATCTTTAATCAACTAAATTACAGTGTGTAATACACTATGAGGGTAAATTGTGCAGGCTTTACTGAAACTCACGGTGTGGTAGATTATGCTGTGATGGGATGTTGTCCTTTGCATCTTTGCTTCWGCTTCTGAGACTACAAGCAATATATGTTCTGATTTGCAGAAGAGAGAGGGAAAGCCAGACAAATTTGTGTGACAGAACAGAATTGCAAAGTTGATTTTGTCAGAAGAGAATATTTCTGAGTGTTGAGTATACTGAACCTTAAATCATCTTAAATTTGTTTTATGCGTACATGTGTGCGTGCGTGTGTGCATATATATGTATGTTGGGGTAAGAGGGGTTTTTTTTCTTCCTATCATGAGTCCCAGGAATTAAAACTCAGGTTATAATTCTTGGCAGCAAACACCTTTACCCATTGAAACATCTTGTCARCCTAGCAAGTTCTTATAATGCATCCCCCATGCCTGTTTTTTATTGCCATATTCTATTATGTATATTCACGRCTGAATTCAACTACTTTTACTTTTGAGAGTCCCGCCCACTTGCATCCTTTATGCATTCCTACTTATCGCACCTCATTCTCTCAGGGTGCCATCTAGCATTAGCATGGTGACTCTTAGGTCTAAGCCTCACTTGGATGATGCAGTCTCTCCAGAGGGACTGTCACTGCATGCTTGGAACATTGAACACCCACCTGGCCTAGTAGAGCTAGTTGAGGCATAAAGGAGCTGACTGGGTTTTGCTCAAACCACACATCAGCAGGTACACCAAGGGACCACTGTTTCTGGGATGTTTGCTTGTTCAACAATCACATTTTTGTGTTTAAGAAAGTTTCAGGGTTTTTGTTTGTTTTATTTTGTTTTAATCTACAAAGCAAGAGAGTGAGGACATTAAAAGCAGGCTAATTTATTTTTTATCTATTGGCTAGCTCACTGAGTTGTATGTCTCATGTGTTATGAATTAGTCACTTTTGTGCCCCACCCTGTACAGCCAGGAAGCTAACAGAAACAGTGATTTTCGTGTCTTGGAAGAGCAGTAAGTTAGTGATTGACCATTACCTAGACTTACTTTTCTGTCGTTCTACAGCAGAATCTTTGAACATCATTTGAGTTCGACTCTAATATGTGAGATCAACCTAAAGATAAAAATCAGAACGGATGGCGCCTAACAACAGAAAATGCTAAATAAAAAAGTGTAGCAAGGTGCCAAATTACGACACATGTGCTGTTCCAGAATCAAATGCAGAGGCTGCTTTTTATAGATTTGGAGGGCTTCTATAATAAGATAAACAAGAAGTGCAGGGGTGGGGTTTGTATAAATAATATCCTGCTGATAGGAGAAATGACAGTGTAAACAGGATATAATAACAGTGCCTGCTGAATTTCCAGCATGTTATTTGTAGATTCCGTCACAGTTGCAGCTGCTCCCACCATGGGTAGATTTTTACCTCTCTGAGAGGTCGGCCAAGATTCTAGCTTTTCACTAACAATGATAGGGTGTTGAGCATAGCCTTGGCTTTAGTAATAAACATGTATTTTATATGTACTGTCGGCAAAATGTTTTCTTAAGCTTCAAGCATTCCTAAAACAATCAAAAAATATAATGATCTCTGGGAAAAAATTGGGGATACTCAGAATAAATGAGTAAATAAATAGGCAAAGGTTGATGAATGCTTATCATTCAAAGAAATATACTAATTGATGTTGTGTCTTCTGAAGAAAATGAAGAAAAATGTTAGCATCTGAATTTAAAGAACTTTATTTCAGTTGTGTTGAATTGTTAAGGCACAATCAGATACTGAGATTCTGTTCTTTCTGACATCCAATCATCTTGTGACCCACAGCCTCATTTTCATTATAAGATGTGGGACTTTGACTAAATGATTGTTGTCTTGGTCCATGTAACAAAATGTCACAGACTGAGTTAGTAGTACAGTGCACAAGCATAGCCATGTAGTTCTCACAGTTAGTTCTAAGGCAGGTTCCGTGTCTGGGGACCTCCTGCTTTTCCGGCTCATACGCTCCATGTGCTGTGTCTTCACATGGTGGAAAGGGTGAAGGGTCTGCCAGGCCCCTTAGGGTGCTAATCCTATTCATGAAGGTCTGCCCACGTGAACTAGGCAACCCTYCTCCCAAAGGTCCCCACATGTGAATATCCACCTTAAGATAAAGATGTCAACAAAAGGCTGGGGTGGCCATGGGCAGTCACAGTACAGCAGCTCCATCTTCTTGCTTGTCCAGTTCCAGTCCACTTTTATACTATAACTACATTTCACACTTGTATCTACTTGCATCTAATCTTTGTACTTCCAGCTGTATTCAGATCACTTCCCTTGTTACTCTTCTTTAAAATGGAGAATGAAAATATTATATATGCATCAGTTGTTTTGCAAAAAAAAAAWAAATAGTATTGCTGTCTTTTGTAATCACAGAACTGTAGACCAGGTGTTACAAACCAACTAAGATATCAGTTTAAAAACTAAACTTTATTCTTTAGAGTAGTGTTTGGCTCATAACAACATTGAACAAAAAGTTGAGAAACTTCCAAATTGCCTCCTGGTCCACCATGCTTCCTATATTGTCACCACCCACAGTGGCACATTTGTGTCACTGACCAGTGACAGTCAGTGACCCTGTGCCGATGTGTCGGTGGGAACTAGCATCACTAGCTGACCGTAGGCCCCCTTTTGGTAATGCGCATGCTGTAGGGTCAGACAGCATACATCCACAGTTACAATGTGACCTCACAGCCCTCCAAAGTTTTCTGTGCTCCGTTTGTTGGCTCTTTGCTCTTCCCAATTCCTGCGACCTTGTATCTTTGCCAAAGTGTCTTAGCATTGGAGTCAAATCGTGATAGTTTCCGGCTGGATTCTTTTAGTTACTAACTGCAYTGGAGGTTCCTGTGTGTCGCTCGCTGCCTAGCTCAAGCACTTCTTTTCTTTTACTGCTCCTTGTCTGGGCACTACACTTCATCAATTCCCTACCAGTGGATGTGTTACCTTCAAACTTTGTGAACTATGAAGAAAATTGTTATTAAAAAAATAGAATTTATATCTAAATTAGAATAGCAGTGTTGCTAGAGCATATATGAGACTGTGGAATTGTCCTGTTTTAATAGTCAGAAATAATTAATTTGCTCATTTGACAGGACTTTAGCAGGACTTGGCTGGCTTTAAGTAGATAGCCAGTTTGAAAGCTGTCTGTTCTGTCCTCACAATAAGCAGGCTTGTCGGTGAGCAGTCTGACTGTGACTGTTCGGAGCTGTAGTTCCTCTTTTCAGAGGCTTTCCCCCTCTGTCTCCAGGCTATCTGTACCAGTGTTATTAGTGCTTTGTGTAGTGTATTTGGGCCTTCTCTTGGCTTACAGGTCCTGCGGACTGTGTTTTCTTCTGTCTTCTTCAAATTCTGGGCAGACTGTTTACTTCTAGAGCCCGCACATGGAGTACACTGTTTCTTTCCCCTCCTAGGAAGGAGCATACCTCTTCCGTGTGATGCCCATATTTTCTTACTTTGGTACAGAGTTCTTGAGGAGGCTTGTTTTAAACTAGCTCTCTGTGGTTACTATAACGTGTGTCCCTCTGGGCTTCTATAACCTCACGTGCAGTGCATAGAGTTGTAAGTTTCCATGTGAAAGTTAGGTTGGCTGCCAACCTTACAGTGAGATCCATGTCTCTTACTTGAACTTAAAGCAGAACCCACATTAAACTGATTCACATGCCCAGAAGGCTTGCTAGCGACAGCCAAGGACGATACATAGGTGTGCTGTCCAGGCCGGTTTCAGCAGTCTTTGGTTCTCTTTCTTCCACCACCTAAGATCGAAAAGCCAGCAAATAAACAACCCTGTTCCTAAAATGTAATGTCCTTGTCAGATACATTATCATCCCCAGCACATAATCTAGTCTTCCTCAGCATTAGGAATGGTAGTGCTGAGCTGGGAGCACAGCATATAGCCTCAGAGCAGAGGCCGTAGTTCCCCAAGCCTAATGACTCTGAGTTCCATCTGCGGAGGCCACTTGGCAGAAGGGAGAGAGAGCTGGCTCCTCAAAGGTGTCCTCTGACTTCTACATGCATGCCATGGTGTGTACCTCACATACATATGAAGTAAATAAACATGTAATTTTTTTTTCTTTTAATCTAGGCCTGGTAACATACCTATAATCCCAGCACTAAGAAGATAGAAACCATTGTATCAGGAATTCAGAATTATCCTTGGTTAAACTCAAGATCAGCATGAACTGTGTGATGTCAGGCCATAAATAAACAAAAATGCTTAAGGGGACAATATATACTTAAGGGGATGTCCTCGGGAGAAAGTCGGGAGGCACTTCCTGTGAGATGGCAGCAAACCTAAGCTGAGCAGGAGCCCGTGTGACCGTTTCTAGGTCACCAGGACAGATGTGTGGAYAGTCTCTTGCTTTTGAACATGTTCACCTTAAAGTGCCTAGCTATCCAAAGAAACATTGCTATAGATTTGTCACTATTATTTATGAGAAATTCTTAGAAACCATCATTTTTTAATTCTGTATTTAAAAGAGAGGGCGTTTGCTATGTCATCCTGGCTGGCCTGGTAGTCGCTGTATAGCTCAGCATGTCCTCAACCCCAGATCTTCCTTCCTCAACCTCCCAAATGATGTGACTTTATAGTGCTACTGTGGTATTTTATAAAGTAACTTTTAAATTTAATATTTTGAGTTTGATTCCTTTTAAAAACTAAAATATGCTATTTTCTTAAWGGTGTTTTCTTTTGATAGGTTTTTTTTTAACAGAAAGATTTGCAATCTTCTGTTAGAAATTGCGCCTAATTTCTTCTACTACTTAGATGACTTTTGAAGGCTATTACACTAGTTTGTCATGATTTTTCCAGGAGATACCATGCCTTTGAAATATTTGTGTATAATAATGTTAAGACTAATATCTCTTAGATTTTGTTGATCTCTGTTTTCAGGCTCTGGCTTGGCCTTGTCATTGGGCACATGGCGGTCGAGTTCTAGAGCCAGTTCTGCTCAGTACTGGCATGCATACTCTAGGCCAAACCTCCTTTTAAAGAGTTTTTATTTTTAGCTGTAATTGATGTGACACTTACCAAGTGCTAGATGCTATGCTAACTGCTTTATATAATTGAGAAACAGGCGTGAAGTCCCACAGTTACAGGTAAGAACCAAGGCGAGGGCCTGGCTGGTTACCCATCCTGCCGCGTCCCTGTTCTGAAGGATCGGCAAGTCAGTGTGGAGAGAATGCATGTAGGGACCAAGGATGTAATCAGAGCTGTGCAGGGCCTGAGTCCAGAATAAGCTTCACAGAGTTAATTATCTGCTTTCTAGAGCAAGGTTTCTCTGAGTAATTTATCCAGTTCCATACCCAGGAAAGGCTTGAACCACAATTTTGAATTTCGGCTGTTTAATTCTCACCAGCATCCATTGCCCGTTTATGGAGCTAGGCTACTCAAGACTAAATATGTTAACCACGTTTTTAATAGTTCTCAATATATAACATGAACTTGTAGAAAGAATAAATTTAAAAATATATCATCCCACCTGTATCTTTAATTTTTTT
>BDUI01000480.1:161049-209221 GCA_002335545.1 Apodemus speciosus | reverse complement strand
CCATTGCTGAAGATAATACCCACACAATTCATTGAGCATGGAGAGGTAAAGCTGGTAGCTACATAGAACCATCACCCCATATTCTAGTGACTATGACACATAACATTATTCTGCAGGCTACCAAAAAAGAAACAAATACATCAACCCAGTCACAAAACTTTTGATCTGCAATGTGTCCTGCCTGCAAAATATGATAGGGCAGTGGTGGCACATACTTTGGGGGAGTAATCAACTAATGTCTGATTTAATTTAAGGCCTACTCCACAAGATAGGACCCAAACCCAACACTACTTGAGTGACCAGAACCAGAGATTTAGATAGCCCAGAGACCTAGTGTAAAACCAAATACTACTGATCTAAACAACAAAAAAAAGGAAAACAAAATTGTGACAAAATGACTCTTGATGACATTCTGCTATACTCATAGATCAGTGCCTTTCTAATTAAGACATTATCAGAGAGGCTTCTTCAGTAGAGGTTTCAGTAGACAAAAACAAATCTAAAGATCCACAGCCAGATATTACACATGGAGAGAAACTTGGAACACACAGTTCTATGGGCTGTCTCTATCAAATTCCTCCCCCACCAAAGTTCAGAGAAGCCCGCAGAAGAGGAGGCAGAAAATGTGTAAGAGACAGATGGGATGGAAGATACCAGGAGAACAAGGTCCTCTAAATCAATTAATCAAGGCTCCTATGAGCTCACAGAGATTGAAGTAGCAAGCGCAGGGCTTGCATGGGTCTGCCCCAGGTTCTCTGCATACATATTATAGCTTTCAGTTTAGTATTTTAAGGGACTCCCAAGTGTGTGAATGAATGAGTCTTTGATTCATGTGCTAGCAGCCTTCCATTAAGTAAAGAATGCAGTCAACTTCTGTCAGAAACACATTTATGGATCTGAAAGAGCACAAGCCAGTCCACAACATTTACAAAAATCAGCATTAATTTAAATAAAAATATCTCCCACTAGGTGGGCTTCATGTTAAATATTCTTTTAAAATGTAAACATATACATGGAGGGGGAAGGAAGAGGGCAAAGTAGGGAGAAAAACAAACTTTGAGAGGCACTAAGGCAGTGATTACCTTGATCATGGATGAATGGAATTATGACATTATCACAGATGTTGAAATATATCCAAACTCATCAAAATGTCCACCTGAAGTATGTACTGTTTCTCGTTTATCATACTTCAATAAAGCTGTTTAANCACACACACACACACACACACACACACACACACACACACACACTTCTCAAATGGTGAAGAATAAAAAGTCTAATTAACAGTAAGTATAGACTAGGAAAGTAATGCATTCATATATACACAGTATGCACAGAGTTAAATTATGCTGGAGGAGAAACCAACCTTTTAAATACAGGTGTCTAATTAAAGTACATTCCTGTGAACTTGGATTCCTTCTGCATTACGTTAGAGCACTTGAATCAGGCTATCACTATAACCAGGCACGTGGTGGCAGCCTGTCTAACTCTTGCATACCTGAGGTCCTGTGACTATATTGACCAAAAACATTTATACCAGCTGATGGTCACTTGATCCTCACATCTCTTTATTTAGTAAATTGTTCTACAAGTCAAGTTGAAGTTTGAAGTGAACATTTTCTGGGACATTCCTTTTCAAGACACTTTTAAAAAGACATTTTCTGCCAAATAAGTCTAGCCTGAACAGGTCTGGGAAGGAATCAGGTTGGCACAAGATCCTAAAACAAGCTTCTGAAGGTGAAACCTCTTCCAGCTAATAAAGACAGACTCAGACTAGTTTTGGAAAATAATATTTAGCAATTAGATACATGCCTTTAATCCTTCTGAATGAAAAAAAATTAAAATAATTATGGATGAGAACATAAGTCATTTTTGCTAACTAAATATACTCAGAGGAAAAATGGATAGCTTTAACCTGAGTGACACACAGTTTTTTTTTTTTTTTTTGGACAAATTCTAAAAATCAACTGCCTCAAATCCATTTTTCTCCCTTTCTACCACCTCCCTCCTCGCTGGAAGAAATATGTAAGGTAATTTCTAGATATAATGTCAACAGTGTGCAAGGCAGTGAAGAACTCCTGTCCTTAAAAAGGGGGAATAAAATTATTTGCATCCCATCAATGATAAGAAAATAAGGATATCAAATAATTATTTTCTGAACCTGTGAATAAAGGAAAAAAAATACAGTCAGTTCTTCCAAAAACTTGTTAGCTTGGGCTTTGTTCAATCAAAACAAATTGCTGGTCTTTACAGATTTATTCTCACCTCCGAGCTACGTGCAGCTTTCTGAAGACGTCAACATGTACCTAACATCATAGGCTGCAGGTCTCATTTATACGTATTAACCACAGTGTTTCTGTTTTTCTGTCGCTCTCTGACTCCTTATGCCATCCAGTATTATTAGGGCACTGAATTTTTAGTTCTTCTGTAACTCTTTCCAGATAAGTTCTACTCAGCTCAGACAAGATACAAAGAAAGCAAGTAGCAGGCCTTCTGAGTGCTGCCTAGCAGCAGCTCCCTCAGCCCGTGGAAGGCCCAGTTCTAGGCCTCCTCCCTGGTACAAAGGATGTTTCCTTAGGGCTGGCACTGTGATGGCTTAGTCTGTGTTGGTCAGAAATGAAGTCACACTGCTGTGACACTACTGGTTTGGAAATGTGTAAGAATACAAGTGCTTTGAGGTAAGAATCACGTCTCTCACTCTTGGCACTCAAGGTATCAGAAGCATCGAATAAACAATGGACACCTAAATCTACCAGAGGCCAATCAATTAGAAAATGTCTGGACCCCTATAATAGTATACTTCAACACACACAGACACACAGACACACAGACACACAGACACAGAGACACACACACAACCCAACAAACATCTTCATTCAGGATTGTACATGTGTATGTCTTTATCCACTTAACAGCACAAAAGGGTCCTGAGGTTGGGCAAGGGGCACTCTCAGGAAGACTTAACCTTCACTACAGCCTGCCTGCCCCACAACCATGGGAGTCTACTATAAACCAAACCACACTGTGTACCGTACCAACCGATAGAGTTCTGTGGTTGTATGACAATTTATTTTTAACTAAAACTATACAAATGCTCATACCGCAAAGGAAAAGAGGGAAAGACAAGCTAACAGATGGAGTGTGAAGATTTAGAAGCACCAAATTCTGATCATTTAAAAAGGATAAAAGGCCAAATGTATATCATTATACATACAGACTCTATTTGATAAAGCTGCCAGCTACAACACGCAATGCTTGGCAGAGAGGAAGAGGGAAGAAAAGTCTGGATTCTACTTGTGTAAGAAGGAGAGAATTGAAAAGGTAAGTAAGACTTAGTGGTCTGAATTGTATTGCATAAAAGGCAGTGGGGATACTAGTTGTTTTATATAACCTTTAGAGAATGCAAGAAAGACAGCAGTATTTAGTTCTTACCTACAATCAACTATTTGCTGCTAAACTGGTTGAGGCTAGTTGCCACACAGTGAGAAGGAATCTGCTTTTTCAACTGGATCTAGGAACAAGTATTTTGCTGGAAACAGCTTAGTACAAACCAAGAACCATGCCAGATCCTGACAACAGCATTCTCCTTCTGGCCGCCTCAGTTTAGTTGTAGATGCTGAACTGTGCCCATACTGACCGTGGAAGGGCTTCCCCAGTGCATGGCCGATTCTGGAAAACAAAAACAAATACTTAGAGAAACACCACTAAGTCAGTTAAAACTCAAAGTTAACAATTGAGAAGGGTAGGGCTGGGAAGATATTTTCAAAAGTCTTTAAAGTACTTACCATAAAAGCAGAAGGATATGAATCTGGTTCACAGAACCAAAGTTGGTAAAGCAAACAACGAAGTAAGGAGGCAGTGTTCAGGGATAACCCTAGCAATGGAAAGAGAGATGGAGACAGGTAGATTCTTTGTGCTTGCTAACCATTGAGCCTCCTCTAATTGATGAGTTCCAAGAAGACAAGGTATTAAAACAAGGTGGACAGCACCCCAAAACAACACAGATGGTTGACCTCTGGCCTATACACCACAGACAAGAGAGGGGAACAGTAAAAAAAAAATATCAACAGATCTGCTTTCAAGTGGAGATCATCTATTGTTATACTATACAACACACAACATAAAAAAGAAGGAGGACTAAAAAGGGTCACTACTAGTGACAAACTACAGGTAATTCAGCCATCACAACAAAACTAGAAACATAGGTAGGAGAAAACAGGTGCCTTGGCATTCCTCAGGAGAGAGGTTTCTTGAATGGCTCTGTAGATGAGGATGAGCTTAGCTGGCGGAGAAACTATGAAAGGTTGGGAGAGGAGGAAACTAACTTTTGTGGGCTTAGTTTAAAAAGTTAGAGAAGGTTAGAGTCCAGAATCCACAAGAAAGAAAGGAATATCCCTAAACTTAGAGGAAGACAAGAAATGAAGGAAGGAAGTCGTTCTTCCTGTGCAGAGAAACAGTGGCCAACTTCATTACTAGGTTGAAAGGGGAAATAACAGGAATAAAATTGCTGTTTATATTGATGGTAAGTAACACAGGGGAAATATGGTTCCTCTTTCTGTGATGGGAAGAAGGAGTCAAGAGATATATAAAGACTGTCTCAGGTTCTCATGGGAAATTACTATTCATTTTCTGACACATTCTCTCTTGTAAACCTTATTCAGATCATCAAACTCTTTGTAGTTTTGGAAACCAAGTGGAAAAAAAGTCCCAAACATGGCCTGGGACTTTTACTTTCCCACTTTAACAGTGGTTGCACTAATATGGAAGTCCTACACAACCTGGAGGGGCCATGCCCATCACCACATTTCTTCCTGTCTGTATATAAACTGGCAAACAAGCAGAATCATAAATGATAAAAGAACAAGATAATCATAAATGATAAAAGAAAAAAGATTTGGCCAAAATAAAACAAAGGAACAGACTTCACTGACTGAGTTTCATTTCTAGACAGAACCTTATGTTCTTTGTTCACCTTTTCTTACTCTAGCCCCTAATGTTTTTGACACTGAAATATAGCTGAGTGATTCTCCAACCATCGACAGCATTTACAGACAAGCCCTCTCAAGATCTGAGAAAACAAGCCATGTTTTATTTTCCACATGCGAATATGGACAGACCGAAAGCTCTTAGGAAAACTATCACTTATCAATACACCAAACAAGCTACAAAACATTATGTCTATTGGAGTTCTCAACCAGGATACAAGCCACAAAACAAAAACAAACACAAAATAACAACCCCACAGTTCTTTGACTTTTACAATTGAAAAAACGCACATAGCACTATTTCCCTCTAAATATAAAAGGTTCTGAGAAACCTAGCAAGCAGGCAGACTATTTTTTCTTCTCAGAGTCTTAAATTTACTTGCCCATAGAACTCTTTTCATGCACCCTCAATAAATGTTTGTCAAGTACCATCTCAGAGAACTGGAGGCTATACTTGGTCCCTGTAGAGTTTATCACATGAAATGATGACAAGTGGGTGGCAAATTATGTAAGGAGTGCTCTGGAGGCAATTTCCTCTAAACCAAATAGAGGAAAAAGTAAGAGAGATAATGAGGGACATTGAAAGTGGCAGGTACCTGGAGAAGAAATATGCTATCAACATACCCCAGGTGAGAAAGGAGGATACCAATGCATGGGCCAGTCTTCCAGGATTTCTCCTCAACAGCACCTGCCTTTACCTATAGTTTGTGAGTCATTGTCAACCAATTATTTATTATTTAGTGTCCCTTTAGAAGGAACTAGAAATAATTACAGGATTTTATTCACTGCATTATATTCCAGTTTTAAATGAAGCCATAGGGCACCAAATGGAGTTAAGACTACCATTTCAACGTCCCTCACTTTCAGTGTCCCAGATGGTCCACATTCGTCTCTACTCAGCACTGTACCAGTAATATAGACATGATGTGGGTAATTACACAGGCAGTGCTGGTGTATACAGAGCTGGGTTTTCTCTGAGTCTCTGAGTCTTATAAAAAACCTTAGAAAACTAAGACCTTGTGTTATTATTTGTTTACAGATGGAGAAACTGAGGCTTACAAGGGGTCCTGTGATTCAGGCAACAGCTTGGCCTTTCTGAGCCCCTTTACTCTTTAAACAAAAGGAAACAATTCTGATCCATGTGAGAAAGGAAAGGCTTGTACACAATGAGGTAGATACTGTATAACATCAGGGTCACTTTAGAAGCTCCAGCCTTGCTGTAGGCAAGCTCTACAGTGGTCTCTAAGTTCATGTTTATAAAGAAGATGGCTACCCCACCAATGTTGGGGGAAAGAAACACTTCCTGAAAAATGACATTAGTTTAAATGACAAAGAGATGGGATAGCTACAGACTATATTCACTGTTCAGCTTTGGTTGCTCATCTATACTAGAAGTTCGGCATTTCAATACCCAAACCATTAAAACTCTTATCAAGTTTTCCTTTCCTAAGATAAGGTAATCTTGATTTTACCAAACAGGGACATTTTCAAACCCTCTATCTACTGTAACAATGATATCTTGTTTTCTTCCAAGTTTTCTAAAATTGAGGAATAACCAACCTGCAATAAACCACACATAATTAAATTAGATGATTGGGAAGTTTGCAAAACAGAATCCCCCATGAAACAATCAACATAAATAATAAAGTGAAATTATCCACTAGATCTGGTTTCCTTTTGCCCCTTTGCAACTCTTCCCTCTTGCTACCCACCCCTCTGTTTGACACTTCATACAATCACTCCTGTAATCTCTGCCACTAAGAATTTCTAGAAATTGATGTAAGCAGAATTACATAGAGTATGTTCTCAGGGGCTCCTCCTTTTATTTAAAGTAGTAACATATTCCATTACTGAGCAGTATCTGTTGAGATACATTGTTGCTTTGTTTGCTCATTAATTTGCACTTGGACATTTGTACTTTTCTAGCTCTTGGCTGTAACTAATAAAACTGCTATGGGCATTCATATACAACATTGCTTTCTTGTCTCTCTAAATGGGATATCTGGAGCAAATGGTAAGTATGTGTTTGACATTTTATGAAGTTGCTAAATTGTCTTCTAAAATATTTCTACCATTTCACATTTCTTACTAAATGTCACTGAGAGCCCTAAATCTCTGCATCTTCAACTTCCACTTGGTAGTCAGCCTTTTTACATTTCAGCCATTCAAATAGTGTGCAGCTATTACTTATATTTCCCCAATGACTAATGATTTAGAACACCCTCATGCACTTATCTCCAATATGGATATCTTCTTCAGTGAAAGGTCTGCAGGGGTCTTTTTCTCATGCTTTAATCTTGCTGTTTTTTTATTATTGAAAATGTCATCAATTTTCATGAGTGGTTGAAGACTGGAAATAAACTTAATCAGATTTTACAGAACTTATGGTACACAAGCAAATAAATAGCCACAAAAGATTTTCTAAAGCCCATGCTGAGATAAATATTCTGTTTTTGATGAGCTTGAAATGCTCTCAAAGCTTGAAAAGAATTATCATAATTATTTATATGACCATTGCTGCAAGATCCAGAGCATAATTAGTAAACAAGGTAATCCTATGTRCTACGTGATATCTAAAAGTGCCCCTTGGTTATTCCTCAGAAAAATTACCCAATTTTCATCCATAAGTCACACTTCAAGTCATCTCCTAATCATATTCTAGTCTCACTGATTCTATTTTACAAAAATAATTAATAATTTTTCCTATTCAAACTCAGACCAACGTCCAAAAGTAAATAAGATTAAATAAAACCTGTGTCATGATGTTTGTGCAAATGATGCCAAATAAAATGTGACCTGCAAACAAGAACAAGACTTCCCATTGAAGATGTGTTAGGAGCAGATAAATTTGTGTATGGTTCTAGGCACCTCTGTAAGGAAAAATAGGCCTTGGTTCTGTTGTATGGCACTATCGGGTCAAAGCTCAATTGTTACAGTTGATGTGGGTTTCCTTTTAGATGCCTGGAAAATGACTCTGCTGACCACATCCACATTCTGAAATACTTTTTGAGAACTTGTAACCAAACTGCAGGAACTGACTCATTTTTCAGTGCCCAGCCACCACACAATCGTTTCGAAGAGACTCAAGTCAAAGGCAGAAACACCAAAGTTTCAGAATACAGGCAGAAAGTTGTCTGGATTTACATGGCAGGAGGGGGAAATCCCAGGGAACAGGGCACAAACAAGAAGGACCAAGGCCGGGAGATTAGGCTTCGGAGGAAGGAGTGAGCACAACACAATGCTTACAGACAATGTGTGCTGTTTTCTTCAAAGCAAGAAGGCAGCTCTCTATTTCTAGAAGTAGATTCAGTAGAGAGATGTACACAGGATGATTCAAACAAAATGGTGCCTTAAAAGGCCATTCTTGAATTCCCCATCTTACTCAGTTCCTCAGCAAAGTGATGCTCAGTCCTAAGCACTCCCTTGCTTCATAGGAGGGAAGCAGGGATGGACAGCATGCCCCCCACACCAGGAAGAATGAAGGACTGACATCGGGCCTTGGAAGCAGCGGTTTCTTGATTCCCCCCCTACTTCCTGCATGCCCATTTCTCTATCTTCCTCTTGGTTTCCTATGCAACTCATCCAAGGAAATCAATGTGCTCATTTAAGTCCCAAGCCTCCCTGTTTCCATACTGAGATCCAGAGTCAGGTCAGGGAAGGGTGAAAGGCAGAAAAGATGTCCTTTCTCCCCCAGACCACACTGTTCCCAAAGTATTCATTTCTCTTTACCCACAAGTGAAACAGACTAGTCAGTTTCAGCCTGATGCTATCCAGCCCAGCTGAACCAAATCAAAATGACAAAAGCAGTATCTCTTTTATGCAGATGGGTCCCTTGCTAAACTACAATATAAAGGTTCCCTTTTTGTCTCCAGTTGTAAAGTCAGTATGCTTTAACAATCCCTAACTTGTGAGAAACTTATATATATTCTCCATGTGGTATCTTTGCCTATTAATTTCCCTACGTAGTTATCAAGTTTAGTTGGCACCCGAGACAACTTTTATTAACACCTTACCAAAAATGTCCAAGAGTACAGGGGGGAATGAATGATCCATTTGCCTAGTGTTAAGTGAAATTGCACATAGAAGAAAGGAAGAAGGGAAGACAGGGGTAGAAAAGCCAAGAGGAGTTATTGGTGTTTGGATGCCAGACAGAATGTAGGAAAGTAAGAAATCCTGTGCTGACTAACTTGTTTGCTTACCTCTGATCTACATGTGCTTCCTAGGAATGCAGACCTCACAATTCACAGTGAAATACTTAGTCTCTTCAGTGCTTTTATGTCTAAAAGATGCAGGTCAGCTTGTTTCATTGAGGAAAATTTGAATGATTATTAAAAAAGAATCGATGGGCAGTGAAGTCCAGGTTAAACATACTACTGAATTACAAGGTAAACCCGGGTCTTCAAAAAGAGTGTTCCCAACTGCAGTGTGATGGCAAGTACCACTCACTCTGGAGTGTTATCAGTATTACATCTTCCTCCCCCCACGGGGAAAAAAGCACTCCTCCTTACTTTTCACAGCTTAATTGAAAAATGAAAACAAATAAGCAGCAGCAGCAACAACAACAACAACAACAAGAAATCAACCAACCAAACAAGACAACCTCAAACTTAACTGAGGTCAGAATCAGAGTTCAAGTTCATTTTAAATTATTTTCTAAGATATCTTTGGGGAGGCTTCTGTCAACATTTACCTTTCTGTATAGAAATGGTTTGAAAGTTTAAGTGGTATGAAATCATATTTATAATTTAGCCATGAAAGAAGGCAATCAGTCAGTCCAGCCAGCCAGCCATTTTTGCTGCATAGTTTTCCCTCCCAAGTCTTTTCTTCTCCGTTTAAGCAAGGAATCTGGTTGACAGAAGATGTTTAGATACTGTGTGTCTGTCTGTGAGAGGTATAGTGGCCCCCAAATGACAAGTATCAAACAAAAGACCTTTACTGAGAGAAAAGAGACAAAGTAAGTTTAGAGCTTACAACGACTCCTCTCCCCAACACATTTTATAGACTTTTACTCTATCCCTTTTTCTTTCGTCTGTCTGCAGGAAGAGCTTTAATGAGTGAAAATAAGGATGAATGAATGAACAGAAGAAATGATGGAATGAAGGGAAGGAAGCCTTATTATCATGTCCTCCTAGAGGTAGGATCAGTACAAGAACAATGAAAAATTTTAGAGATTTCCAAGTGCTTTAAACCCATTTCTAAGTGCTTTAAGGCCTTGGGTGGGCTGTCTTCACCTGCTTTCTACACTGAATTCTTAGCAATTACAGTGATTCAAGCTGCATTTCCATAGTATGAAACTAAACTCCCGGTACAAACAGGAAGTTTTATTTTTCATGGGCATTGGTGGATGCTTCTAAGCTGTTCCTATAGAAAGCCTTCGGAACTAGATGGAGGCAAAGGAAACATATATTCATAAATACAGATTCCTGTTCCCTGTACCTTTCTACCAGAAGTTCACCCAACGATCAAGTGCTCGCATACTTCTCCCCTCCACCCCCACCTTCAAGTGAAAACTTAAGAGGAAAAAAAATAGGGGAAGTTAGATGAGTAAATTTATTAGTGCTTTAGATCAACTGAAAACAAGGAATTCCCCCTCTTGGATTTCAGTGGCCTAATTCAAACTCATAAAACACCAGTGACTAAGATAGTTCCCACTGATTTGTGAAATAAGAAGCAGAAAAAAGTCAACTGTGTATTTCAATATTGAGAGGCCCAGGTCTGAAAGATGTTACACTTTCTACAACAGAATCGAAATGATCACTACGGAAACTTTCAGCTTCAGCCAACTTTTACTCTGCCTTTGGACCCAAATTACTTCCCATCTGTTCTGCCAACAGCCTATTTGGATTCAGATTTTGTTTCTACAACAGACAAGTGGCCTGAAGTAAGTTCCTTTGTTTCTCTGTGCTTTGGGACTCTCACCTACAAAATAGACACAACACAATTGTACCAACAGCTTGTTATGAGGATCCCACAGATCAATGCCAGTAGAGTACCTACAATAGCAGCTACCTAAAATGCACTAAATCTACAATAAATAGTAGGCAAAAATTTGCTAATCATCCATGCCAACAGTCACATATAGCTTACCACAAATACATAGGCCTGGAGCTAAGCTGAAAGGGTTTGGGGAATACAAGTGAGTAGAGAACCATTACTCCAGGTTCCCTAATGTGCTTTTTTTTTTTTTTTTTTGTAGGTTCAAGTGTAAGGTGACATAACTCACTATCCAGGTTCTATGATTTAGAGAAACCAACAGACTAACTCCGCTACCAAGGGGCAAAGTAAACTGAAAACACAAGCACACTTATTCCCTAAGCTTGGGCCTCTTACAAAATAAATAGTTCAGGTTTGGAGATGATTTTGTATGCAGGTAATCAGAACTATGAATGCAAGCAGCAAAACATGGCTTGGGCTGGATAAATCAGTAAGTTCTTAGTTAAGAACTCTAGTGGTGTGTGTGTGTGTGTGTGTGTGTGTGTGTGTGTGTGTGTGTGTATGTATGTATGTATGTATGTATGTATGTTGTGTCTCGTGGGGGTACCAATGGATTCTCTTTAAAAAAAAAATTATCCATTTAAAAAATGTTGAAGGCAGAAAAATCCCAATAATATCAATAGCAAGGTCAAGGTCTCCAGCAGAACACACAGTTATTTCAGGAAATCCATTTTTTTTTTTCATGGCAATAAGGGGATGTGCGTTAAAATGAAACCTTAGCCTGGCCTTCATTACAGATGATTCCACCCTGTACCTCAGAAGAGTTACATTACTTTTTCCATACAAAGTTGTTACTATATTTAGATTGATATTTTAAAGTGATTTCAAACAAAATAGGTGCTACTTATAATGGCTATTTACAACAGCTAAGAAAAGCAAATGTTTTGATATACTAACTTATGAAGACATCAAATCCAACGTTTGTATGCATCAAATGTATTCCTTCAGAAAAACTAAAGGAAATGAGCAGTAGCAGTGTACTTACATAACATAGTTTATAGCTAATAGCACGTGTACTGTGCTTTATGTCTTAAATCAGCCCAAATACTTTAGAATGTATAAATTATAATAAATGGGGAATAAGAGAAGCTACAGCTTAGAACCCTAAGAAGTTGAGCTAGCAGATGCTAAGATTAAAATATATAGTTTGTATAGCAAGTGTTTTATATTGACCATATTTTCAAACAAATCAGGGTAGTTTACTAGTGTAAACTTACTAGTGTAAGTGTAAGATATTTTAGATGAGATATATATTCGAATTCAGCTGCTCATCTTTGAAAGTAGTTAATAAAATGGCATTATTTTGCATATCAGCCTTAACTTTTAGTCTTCCTGATATCAAAAAATAAATGAACAATCATTTAAATTATATATACAGTAACTCCATTCAAAACTGTTTTTTTTCCTTCTGAATACAACCCCTATCCTCCAAATTTCAGCCATGTAATCTAAATAGTTTGTTTAGGCCAAATAAGTTCTCAAAACTATTACTATAAAAAACAGTATGTAACAGTAAAAAAAAAAAATTAGTCACCAACATTTTTTTCTTGTCAATAGCATTTTGAAGTAGACATAAGAAAATGAAGTTGAAGACAGAGAGCAAAATGTAGATCCAGAAACCTTTGTGTTCAAAGCCAGCAAGAACAGAAGTGGTTGACAAAAATGCTAAGCAAGGACATAAGCTGCACAACACGCCAACAGGAAGTAAGTGCTGGACACTAAGCAGGGAGAGAGGCGCAGGGACAGAAAATGGGGAGGTTTAGAAAGAGCTTATTTTTAGTGACTAGAAACATAGGGAGAAGAGAGCCCACCTTGTACATTCTTTGAGAAGCACTTTTAGAAGTCTCTCTTTCTAGATTCAATCTTGCAGTTCAATTTTCTGGGCTGCCTGGTTTCCCAAAGGCACTTACTGTGCCCAGCATGACGCCCCGTGCCAACGTGTCACTCCCTCTAAAGGTGTCCCTTTCTCCCTAACAGCCTAGACCTTTCTGGGTAAACGTTCCAGAAAAGAAATATGAAAGGACCTTTTGTAATTGTATACAAAAATTCCTGTGGAGTTGCAAACAAAAATGTTATTTCTTTTGTTTTAATTTTTCTCAACTAAAAAAAGCCAGGTTGGCACACCAAGGAGGAGCTTGGATCCCTGAAACTCCTATAGTCCATTCCACCACAGACCTGTGAACAGACATTTCACTCAGAGGAGGAGGGGACCCTGTGAATGACCAGAGTGGTGATATCACTATCATTTTTGCATGACACTAGGCGTAGGGTAAGCAGGAATGCAGGAAGCAGGTGACACACCCCTCTGACTCAGCCTAGTTTCAGTGCTTGCAAATCCTGGCTCCATTATTTCCTTCCTATGTCTTTTTGGGCAATTGGTTTCACTTCTCTGTGCCCTGGTTTCTCTATAGTAAAATGGAGTAACAAACACACTGGCTTTACAGTTAATACATGTAAAGCATTTTCTATTAAGATCTATCTCCTGGGTAACTATCAGCAACTGGTCGGCACTGAACTAGATGCCAGGGATATATTTAGAAAAATATCTAACACATACCATGAGTTCAATAAATGTTAAGTCAAGAGTCAAAAAGCCTTATCTGGCACTCCAACACTCCTGTTATTATAAATGTTTATAAGGAGGATGATTATTTAACATACGTACATACATACATACATACATACATGTTTTAGTAAAATCTAGTCCAGAATCAAGTACACGAATATTTCTCTGATAAAATGTACAGACTTAGTGAGCTAAATAAAGACTAAAAGTGGGCTCACATAAGCTCAGGTCAGGACTTGCCATGCATTTGCGACATGAACTTTTTTTTTTTTAACTTGTAATCTTTTGGACTTCAGAAGAATTGGTAGTAGGGACAACCTTCAACTGAAATCTTTTCCTCGCTAATTCTCAAGGTACGAGTGACAAAATAAATTGCTAAAACCATTGCAGAATAGAAAATACCTTCAAGCACGGAAAATGCAAGAGTGCTAATTAATCTACGGTACATATTGGTCTAAATATTGTCTTGCTCTGATACAGTGTTTCCTAGATTCTCAGCCTGCCAATTCATTCCATTAACATCTCTCAAAGTCTTTTTAAAGAATCTTAAAAGTAATGTTTGAATGTAAGATAAAATGCTTAGGGCTTATGACTGCTTAATAATACACTCCTATTTATTCCATAGGAAAAAGAAGACAAAGCTAGGAAACGGCAAAGGAACAGTTGGTTGGAAAGCACGTGTCTCATGAAAAACACCGACGCCTCTGTAGTTGTTCTCAGGAGTGGGGGAATAGGAAGAAATGCTATAGCAAACTGGTAAGCCATCCCACTGCTACCAAAGGAATTCTCTCCACATTGCATTTGAAGGAAATATTTGCAGCTCTTCAAGAGCCTACAATAATTGGTTCAAGATGTTCTTCTCACGGCTGGTCAGCCCTGGATAAAGGGTGTACACAACCTCATGGAAGCTGACTTTTACTCATTACTCCATATGTTGGTACTTATCGCTCCCAATTTTTCACACACTGATTTTGTATGAAAGTACGGCTTCCTTCAAGGCCTATGCTTCCGACTTCCATGGTGATCCTGTATACAGAGGCAAGTCAAGAAGCCCCCCCCCCTAAAATAAATGGAGATCATTATAAGCCTCATGTTTTTCCCCTTCTTGTTATCCTTCTACGCAATGAGACTGTAGCCAGAGATCTGACTGACATTTATGAACTGAGACCTTAAAGCTATATTTCAATAGCTAACTACTCAGTGTCAGAGAACAACATCTCGAGGCTTATCTGGGTTCTAACAAATAGCTGTTGTTGATTTAAGGCTCCCTTCAAAGCAAGCTTACACACACACACACACACACACACACACACACACACACACACACACACACTAAAATTTGAAAGTGTACAGTACACTTATCAAATACTATTGGGTAGAAGTGATTGAGGTGTGTCTCTCAAATGGCTTCCTTTCATTTTGTTGTTTTGCAAACCCACAAAGACCAAATATGCCAAAAATCCAAATACTTTCAGTAACTCTGGGAGAGAATTCAGAGCAGTGCTTTTAGATGTACATTTAAAAACAAGAAACTCAGAATAAAGAATGACAAACAAAATTTTAAAGATGAAGCTTTTGAATAATTCTTCTGGGACATACTTTGTAGCATTTACTATTTCAATTTATATTATATCCCATTTTTAATCACTCAAGACAATGGCTTCTGAATGTCTGAAGAACATCTGAAGTTTTTATATGGTCTTTTTCCTATCCTGCATGTATTTAGCCCAATATTAAATTACCATGTTTTTTATGCAAGTATTTACATGAAATAAAGAGGTGAAAATAAGTATTAGCCACTGAATATACACTAGCAGTGGGCTATATATTAGCTAGAAATACTATCATGCTTCCTCACCATTTTTCTGTCTTCTTCTCAAAAAATATAAATTCATGTGTGTCGGGAGGGCACACCTTAATTAAGCCAAATGACATGTGACAATCGCACAAATTTGCAATGACAATGCACAGCTGGATCTGCACCTCACAGCCATGCTTGTCTTCTCATTGAACCTGAAGTCTTGGGAGCTATTAGCCTAAGGAAAATCATCTTCAAACCCTTAAAGTGTGTGTGTAGGGGGCACAATTTACAGATTCCAACGTCCTCATCCTCCTCTTCCCATCTGCAGCCCACTCAACTAACAAAAACCTGCAGCTTGGCTAGCCTGTTATGGCTTTCTTTTTTTAAGCTAAGGATTTTATGATTTCAAAAGGAACAGAGTGAGAGCCAGAAGTCAGGAATGCACATTCAACTTTTAATTCAGTTGGGGCTATTTAAAGCAAAATAAATATTATACCTTTTATAATTCAAAGCCCAATTCTGTTCATGTCACAATTACATGTCTATACTCATAAATAGAGATTGCCCAGAACACGTATATAATTACTGACACTTAAAATATTTCCATTTAATTTTTTGTAAGTATTTATCACATGATTACTTCTATTGACCAATAAGAAACAGACAAAAATCAAGCAGCCACCTACTATCCTAATCTGCTTGTTGGGCTCAGCCTTTAAGCAATCTTATTTCAGCGAAGTCAAACATTCACACTGATATAAAACTGCTATCTCAGTGTCCTTTGGCACACAGATAGTCACAGCTTTCCTGTCTTTTTCTGGAATAGGAGCAGCTCAGATCAAAAGGAGAAAAGTGAATTTCAGGTTTCAGAGAAAGAATGCAGGCAGACACACGGCTATGACACCATTAAGAGTTAGTTGCTCATTACCATCTTGAAAATGGTATGTACTGTATGGAAATCAGCACCCTTTTGCTTTACTAATGTAATCAAACAGAACAATCTGAAAATCATGACATGAATGCAGAACAAATTCTATGAGCACCATAATCTGCCCTTCACGATCAGATGTTTTGGGGGCACTGCTTCAACTTTCATTTTGTAAAGATCTAGATAAAATCCGACACCATGGGGAAGCAAAGGAGCCGATTAATTCTGAAAGTATCTCTGCAAATTTCAACTTGCTAGTCAGACTGAATGCAAAGCTCTATGCATGGAAAGTTAATGTAGCAACTCAAGCAAACAGCCCATTTTGATTTCATGCTTTGCCCCACTGAAAAGGAAACCATGTTCAAACAGGAAGATCTAGTTCAATTACATATGTATGGCTGAACTAGTAAAAGCCAGCTCGTTTAGTTAATTACCTGGTACCTTCTCAGCCTCTGTGCTATACTGTGGGGCTTCCTGCATTTAAAATCCCTACCTTTGTTTATATGTTCTCTGTTCTACACACTTGTTAGGGGTCTGTGAACAGTGTTGCAATTCTCCCACACACATATGATATCTATTAGGGACAATGCCACTTTTCACTTACCGATTCTGGATAGTGCAGTGTTTCCTGGTGACAGAAAGCTGCCGAATCTTCAGTCTGCTGAAACTCCCTCTTCTCAGCTTGGTAAATCTGATTATAAAACGGCTTTGTTCTGATCGCACAAGGCACTTTTCCCCACAAAAGTTTGCTAACGAGTTATCTGCATTTCATTCCTGTGACAAAATGAATCAGACAAAAGGGAAAAGGGGGGACAGGGAATAAGTCCACACAAGTTCTTGGCACACATTTTCAGCTACATTTTTCTCAGTTTAATCAGTAAGTTGCATTAAAGTGACAGTTACCAGTTCAGGAAGCCAGAGTTTGATCAAAACAGCTACAAGCAATCTCAGTGTCTTGCACTGGTGTGTAGACCCTCACTGCTGCAGCCACTTGGTCATCTATCACACAGAGGAGTCATTGGACAGTCCCCACCCCCATCCTGCTCCTGAGGAGTAGCAGCCAGCGGGAAAGTAGAGAGTGGACAGTCGCCTAACCCGGGACTTCTTATAGGGACCCAACAATTAGCTGCTGACCAATCGCAACCAGCACCTAGTACCTAAGTCACATGACAGGGCAGTCCCTACGCCTGTAGAATTTCTGAATTACTGGGGTTATACAAAGGACACTCATTCAGGAAAAGGGGGGTGGTGGTGGTCATAAGCCGAAGCAGAAAATGCCCCGGCTGTGACAACTCGAGCTTTAAAACAAGTAACACCCTAGCCTCACCCAGACAAAGAAGGAGCTGAGACCCAGCCAGGATTGGGAATCAGAAGAATGTCTGGCATGTATTAAAAAATAAGAATCCCAAAGCAGAGGCTGAGTTTCAAAACTCCTTTCGGCTATAAATGAACTGCTCATCCCGCTTCTGACGATCTCCCCAACAATTTCACATTCTAAGCTTCATGCTGCGCAGCTCCACAGAAGCTTGCAGAGCCAACAGAGGGACCAGGGAGAGGTTCACAAGCCCCAAGAGAGGATTCCTAAGTCAAACACACTTCTTTTTAAAACAATTGTAAAAATTAAGCAAATTCAACTATCCTTGGGACAAATGTTTATGCTAACTACAAATCATGTCCCCTTCCGTTTTCATTTGTTCCTATCAAGAACACTCTTTTTAAGTAAACAAGCCCACTTCATGAAGTAGCTGCCAATTTATTTTTAACACCCCTCCCCAATTTTTCTTAAATACCACGTATGCCTGAGAAAAAAATTCAACCACAAACACTCTTACCATTTCTTCATTCTCTGAAAATAGTACTTACAAATGTCCCTTGTTTGGATCTGTTCGTTTCTTCTCCTCCTCTCCCGACATCTAAAGTGAAAACACGGCCTCAACCTCTTCTTTCCAAACCACACGCCCGCCCAATTTTGCTCAGGCAAGAGCTGCAATAGCTCTTTCTCTAAGGCAAGCCCAGAGCATTGTGCCGCTTGCCATTCCCAATTTATGGAAGGAAGCATATGTCAAACAAACCAGGTGATGACTCACACTACCTCCCCCGGCCGCATTTTCCCCAGAATGGGAGGGGAGTGTAAGTACAGCCCATTTGGATGTGACTCAGTTTTATTAGACTAGTGGTTGTAGTTGATCTGACAAGCTTCCTTCTTTTTTTTTTTTTTTTTATTTTCTAGCTCATGCATTTAAGGATCCGAATGCATGTTCTAATGGGTTTCAGAGCATTGAATCATGTAAACAAGAAAGCTCCAAGATTATATTTTAAGCCTCAGCTAAGTTCTGGCCCCATTTTTTTTAAATATGCTGTAAATTTTATAATTAAGGCCACTGAACAATTAAGTTCACACAACAGTGGGGAAAAGGTTTTCTACATGCAGGTCTGCCTCGTGCCTTTACCATGGGAGGAACCCAGTTTTAAATCTCTTGTTGGGGCCCATGTGGCAGGTTCTTCAGGAAGTGGTCAGGGACATGAGAGCTGAGCCGTCTAACAGGCTTTCACTTTTGTATGCACTGCAGTTTGCACTCTAACATGAGTCACTCACACAGAATCACAAATTCAACAATGGCCCCAACATCTGAATAGTCTTTTGGTGTCAACTTGTTTAATAGCTAAAGACAAAAGCCTTAAAAAAAAAAATCACCAAATAGTTCCTGGGGAAATCCCAATCAAATAAACTGCTTCCAAGTCCCCTATTCAGTATGATGTTTAACTACCAAGATGGGAGTGGCATTACAGTCATGGAATCGATATTTGAGAGAGACGAAGAAATAGAATAATAAGTGCAATACATACACACACACACACACACACACACACACACACACACACACACACACAATCTGAATGGCTCATGCAAGCAGTCAAACTACAGTTATCTCTTTTCAGCATACTTCCTTTAACCTTGAGCAAAGTCAGCAACTGCTTTGACGAGGGCTTTTACTGTTGATTAAACCTTGATGGATCACTAGTTATGTTACAATGTAGGACAYACCTTCTATTTTTAAGACACAAGGCAAATAGCTAATTCTCCAACTCACAKATGAAGACACAGAAAAGATATACACATGGAAATATTATTTAAAAAAGCTAATTTGGAAGTTGATCATTCACTATATATAAAATTCCCCTGTACGTTTTTTTTACTGGAATAAAGACCACTCTAAATTTTCATAAAGAATCAGTTTTCAGAAATTAAATTTAAAAACTACTTGGAAGTGCATTTCCAAATTATACTTTAAGTCTTTCTATTTTAAGAACATGCACATATTTCAACTAGTTATTAAAACCTGTTCATATTTCAACAGGGATATATTAATCTAGCCGCTGACATTTTCCAAGTAGAGCTTTATTAGCTTAAAGACAGTTACCTTCCCATGGTACACAGAGAACATCAAGTCTATAATTACTTAGCTTTTGATGGAAATTAACACAGAGTATGAAAGCAAACTTTAATAAAAATCAAAGAACCAAAACTCTGGCATCTGAAGAAATCTACAACATCTCTTAAAAGTCTGGAGAATGGCTGGTATTTCAATCCCCGTTCCTCCATTCCTAGCCTTGCACCTGAACTGGAAAGGGTTGACACAGTGTTTAAGTCACGCACAGCAGTTGTTATAACACTTAAAAATAACATTTAAAGCTACTTCATTAGTGATGACAAACACCTGACCAAGCCATCATTTCTGTAGAACATTTCTGAATCTGTTTGAGCTTTTTCCATCACATTTTCTGGAGTATCCTTAAAGTCAGTGCAGAAGAGAGCTATAACCAGATGGAACCAGTCTGAAAAGATGCTCAGAAACTCCTATAGCAGCCCAAGCATGGTGACAAAAAGCCTGCCTTCCTGCACAGCACACACAGGAATATGCAAGGTTGTGTAGGGTTGTGGCAAGAGGATAAGGAGTTAGTTCAAGGCCAGCCTAGGTGCAACCCTGCCTCAACATTAAAACAAAACAAAACAAAAAAAGTAAAACAACAATATAATAACAAAACAGAACTCTTATTCTGGTTGGCCCAGATAGGTCAACACATTAGAACTGTCAGCAGTCAGGAAAAGATAAATGAGTCAAGAAATTGCAGGACCCTATTCACAGTAGAATACTTTCCTGGGCATAGTGCAGAGCACCTCCAAACAGCTCCTAAGAGAAGGGATAAAGAGTACAGACCCAGAGTAGACCCATGATCTACTCTTTTGTTTTGTTTTGTTTTCCTCCATGAGGTCACCACATAAACTTATATGACATTTACCCTAAGGGAAGCCCAGGCAATTGGGTGAAGAACCTCGGTTTATGTTCTCTGTTAGATTATCTTTCCTTAAGAAATTCTACTTCCTCTGAACACATGAAGCTCTGGTTCTATCTGAAAGCTATATGAAGCAGTTCAACCACTGCACAAGTCCTCTGGTAACAAACGCTAATCGTTTCCAGTCAACATGTGGCATAGTTGACAGATGATAAAAAAAAAAAAAAAAAAGACAGCAGGCAGAAATCTCTGAGGTACAAATACACTTTATAAATATGCAGAACCTCAAATACTGTGCTCTGCTGAAGGGAAAAGGGAGCGCAAGTGATCCAACCTGTCTTGAACATAACGGGGGTAAGACAGCGAAACAGAGAGATGGTAGTGTTGTGGAAGGCTCCAAGACTCGCCCCTTTCAGTGGGAGCTTGGGTCAGAGATATAGATCCTGTTCAACTCTGAACTATAGGTTGTTTTGGAGAAACAGCACAGTGTTCTCTCTCTGCCAGAAACCAAAAATACCGAACAATCTAACTTTTTCAGTTCTAGAAACCCCAACTATAGGTCAAGGTGAACATAAATAGCCCAAGATCCAATACTGGCCCCTGGATGGCACTGCCTAAAAGAACATGGGAAATCACTTCCTTTTTCTTTTTCATCACCTGGAGAATAGACATAAACAAGAAAATACAAGGAAGAAACAAAAAATCTCTGCTTCTGTGATGCTCACCACATTACCAAGGCTGAGCAGCCACCCCCATAGATCTCTTCCATCACAAGAGAAGCAAGAACGGCCTCAAGCTTCCATGTCACATTGTTCATTCAAACAAATAAAGTAACTTCATCATTTGTATTTTGTAACAACCAAAAACCTGGAGAATGTCAAGTACTTATGATATATGTCTATAATTCCCTGCCTTTGGAGCCACAGAATGAGATCCTGGCTACAAAACACCAAAAAAAAAAATCATTTCTTACTTACTTATCAAAATATTCTACTTTCAGAGCACATTAACTTCATGTATAGTTTACATAAAATTTCCGCTATCAGAGTTAAGAACATGCCTCCATGGTTGGACTACATGAAAGCCTTGACAAACATGCACACAAACTACATGCAGATTTCTGTAGGACACTGGGAACATGTCTTTATGAGGACTGGACTGTGCTCTAAGCTTTTCATCTCAGAAGGAGCTGCCTGTCTTCTTGCAGTGATTTCACACAGAAGCTGAATACTTCGCTCAGAAATTTTTTATTACTTGTCTCCTGTCCCCACCCATTTTAAAGAACGAACTGACTCAGTTTTTTGATGACAACAACATCGTGGGTGGGAGTGAATACAGGAGTGGGCACGGTAGGAGAAGAAGAGGAGGATGAGGAGGAAGAGGAAGAGGAGGAAAAAGAGGAGGAGGAGAAAGGAAAGAGAAAGGAGCCAAAAGTTGACTCATGCCATGTGAGTAATCTTAGGGTTTTTTTCTTCTTCCTAAGGATATAAATCAAATTAAGCTTGTTTTGCTGTGGGTGAAGGAAAGAGAATATAATAATATCATGAATCAGAGCAATTATTAACTATGTGACACTCACTAAAAATTAACTACAATCACTGCTTTCTTATAAGCTGTCCAAAAGATGCAAGAGCACTTGTTAATCAATATAATCCTTGACAAAAATCCCTCAAGTTTCAACTTGCTTATAATCCTCTTCTCTAAAAAGAATAAAATTCCTTTTGCACATATATTTCAGAAAAAAAGACTTACTTCGCAGCCCACTGTGAGACAGTCTTTGGACTTTGAAGGTTAGTGACAAGCACACAAGGGAAATACTAGGTAGAGACCAGGACAAAATACAGAATTGTAAGATCAATTACTCAGAAAATGACTTTAAACTCTCAAAAGCATCACACTGGAAATGATGACTAAATTAGTGGGACAAACACTCAGGAGAAAGCAGGCATCTCTGTCCTAATAGTTTGTAGTAAGAAGAAAGTTTTCACATGAACCTTACACTCCAACACATGAATTCTCAGGACACATGGACTCATAGACTTATTATTAGGAATAATTAGAAAAAAGTAGACCCAAATCAAATACAAATCAAGCTATTAGAAATCTACACAGGAGTATTATATAGAGGAGGATCATCCCTCTGCAGCCCCACACCTTTCCATACCTGGACACAATGGATTGCTGAGTTCAAAGCCAGCCCATGCATGCACAGTGAGACCCTTTGTTAAATGAAAAGTGGCTAGCTTAAAAGAAAAGTTTTTAACCAACCAAATTAGTATATTCTGCTCTTGGGAAAATATAAATAAGGAGTTAAAGGGGTATTTTTCCCCTTGACAGTGTTGAATCTAGAACTCAGGTACTCAGGTGTGCTAGCCAAGTGCTCTACCACTTAGCTCTGCTTGCTGATTTTGCTAAACAACAGAGCTAACAAGACAGTATTTTATACAAATCCAGTTCCTTACAGAATGATCCCCAGAGATCAAAGAGGACAGTGCTTTTATCACATTGTTGGGTTTTCCACAGTTCATTTCTATTTATAGGATAGTAGTTTTGTACTAGTACCCTTAATGGAGTCTCTAATAAATTATTTCAAGACAACTTTGAATATGCCAAGGCTTTTAAGTTTCTTGGGTTCTTTGTATTCCTAGATTTAGAAATTTTAATAAGTAACAATGAATTCTTTGTGGATGACAATTTGTACACCCAAGTTTACCTATCTGCAAATCTATCTGAATAACAGTAACAAATCTTAGCCAAGATATACTGTCTAATAGTGTTGGGTTTATATAAAATAAGCCACATCTGTTCTCAAACTCAGCAATGTAGCTATCTATACCTTCAGCCCTCAAGTTCTCTGYCAAGCTTATATGATTTATTTTTCAGTCAGCATTCTCCAAACTCATGATATCAAATTTGCTACAAAACAGAAACAATACTCTCAGACCCAATTTTGCCACATCCTGTTCTGTGCTTACTGTAAATGGATAAAGGAAATTTCTATACCTGAGGAGATGGATCAGTTGGAAAGTAGTTTATTTGTAAGCACAAAGATCTAATGTCAGTCCTTAGAGTCCATGTAAAAAAAAAATGTTGCACAAATCTATAATTCCAGTGCTGGGTAAGCCAGAACAACTGACTCCCTAGGGTGCACTGGCCAGCCTGGTCTAGCCTACTTAGTGAGCTGCAGGCTAGTGACAGGCCCTGTAAAAAAAAAAAAAAAAAAAAAAAGTACAAGGCCACCCCTGGTCTCCACACATGCAAATGCACCTGAAAACACATAAACACCTACATACAGATCTTGTAAATATTAACTCAAGGGGAAAACAGTGAGAAAAAAATCAAAACAGATTTCATCAACCCCCAGAGTAAAATGCCCTAAACAGAAGAGTCATTGAACACTCTGCTTAGGCACTTCCTATTCTCTACTACACTAGGCATTCAGAGTGGAAGCCAGGGTGGAGTATAGGGACTGTCAAGCACTTGTTGAAAATCACATTTGCTGAAAATCACAGCTTTCAGAGGCACCATAGATTCTAAGTGGAAGTGAATTCCAGACCATTTGTAATTGATCACTAAGCATTAGAGACAAAAATGTAGTAATAAAGACATGCCCTGGAGAGCATTAATCTGGTCAAGGACCGCGGATGTACAGTGGTAGAGTGGCGATCTTTGTTGGGAATTGACAAAGGAGTCAGTAGAAGCACAAAGCAAAAAGTGGTGAGTAGGGAGCTCAGCACACCAATGCCCCTCACCAAACAAACCACATCTACTCTAGGAATCTGGCTTTGAGAGGTAGAGAACAAAGTAATGCCAGAAAACACAACTGAAACAGAGCAAGGAATGAATCAAAATAAAAAAGGGAGCTTCATAGACAAGGAATGAAAGCAATTAATGGTCTTATTGAGTAATGACATCTATGCACGGTACATATGCATAAAGGTCCAATGGGTGGCAATCAATAGTTGACTAATTGGACTTATGCCTCGCTCAACAGGAGTGAAATTATTCCCGGTACAGAAATTTCAGTACTAGCCCTGGAAGCTGACTGAGTTTATTTTGACCTTCTGTCAAGCCACTTCCAGCATGATTCCTTGCTACAATCTAAATCTTACCTTTCTACCTACAAATTAGTTTAGCTTCTATCCCTCATCAAAGAAGCCTTTCTTTATAGAAAATAGAAAGCATCACAGAAAATCACAATTGGATACCATACAGCGATCAACAGACAATGGAAAGCTTAGACCCAGTGGACACGAATACATCAAACTTCCTGCATCTATAGCTTAGGAGACATAGAAGACAAGGTGGAAAGATTCTAAAAACCAGATTAACAGGAAGCTTGCTATGAAAAGCTTGTCTAGAAATGGCCAGAACAATGGCATTATCAATGGACGTGTTAACATGGAAGGCAGATGTTCCATTCCTAGACAAAGAATTATAGGTAACTAATGAATGCTGGGAGGAAAATCAGCTTCACCCAGGGATGAGGCCCCTCATTGATTTTCCTATCTAGAGTAGTCAGACTTGCAGTCATATACACACCATCAACAAAAACTGACTTGGTAGATGTTATTTGTAAATAGTTGTGCATACACAGAAACATGTTAACAAGAATAATAGAAAATGAAGCTATTAAGAATGAAGGAGGATAGGAGGGTAGCTGGGGGAAAGGGATGTATTTCTATTTCAATTAAAAAAATACTAAATATGGGAAAGGGAAACATGAAAAGGAAGGCTTTATCTTATTTGAAGAATTCCATTTTAATAAAAGTTTAATTCCTAATCTTAAACCTATTAAGTCCCCACTTTCCGTTTTCTTTATAATGTACCTCTCTACCCACCTCCTAATTTATCCTAATTCATCCTTCTGCAGCATATAACCATGCTACCAGAACCATTTAGCCTGTGGAAAAGCAACTAGCAGGATAGTGTTGGAAACTGAAGCTACCACAAGATTAAAGATGTTTTTGTGGTGGATGGCGCAGAGAGGCTGCCAACATGAAGTGTCATCACCTGCTGTGTCAGCAACACATACAATGGCACTGTGAGCCAAAATAACCCTTCGTTTGAGTCAGGGTCCCTCACTCTAGGAGTACTTCTCCCATTTAAGCCCGAACAGCTGGGTCATGTTGTGACAGTAATGTCTACTTCTAGTCTGACCTCAAGATCAGGAAATTTTCTAATGTGATGTAGCTACTGGCTATAAGTGAGCCACCCTTTTGTCTCTATTGCACCCTAGCATGCTTTTAGAAAGAATGAGATAATCTAGCCACAGCAACTAACAGTTGTGAGATATATCACCACAGATCAAAAACTGTGTGCTGGAAACCCCAGACCTCTTTGCCATGTCCTCTTACCTTAAAAGCCTTTTTCAGAAGAAGCAAACTTACAGCTGTCTGAAAAGAGTTTTCCTTAAACCAATCACAAGCAAAGTCGAATCTCACTAATGGATAATTGGTCCCACTGTTGAGAGAAAAAGATGTCGAATGGCGAAAGCAAGAAACCCTTACAAACACCTGACTAGCCTTTATCTTTCTCAGAGTAATGCATGTGCAACAGTAACAGTTTCTTTCATAGAAACTGAAATATGAACATTTCTAACCAAAAGATGAAACAATTAACATTCATAATTCATTTTATAGTTCTATGATTCAATTTCATCTATACTGAAACACTACTAATTTAATTAAACTCCATTCTTTCAGATCACCATTAGGAAAGGAACACACTTTTCCACTTAACTATGACATGGTACCTTAAGGACAGACAGGGGGGAGATGGCCAAAATAGTTTTTCATTACTTCATTCTGAAGAATTGAGAAATATCATCTTCCTTCACTTCACTACTTGTAATGGATCAGCAGGTCTATAAGTTATGTGGTAATGGACCATAAACCAGCTTTGACTACTTCTACCTTTCCAAGGTGTTGTTCTGAAAGGTAGCGTCCCAGTCATTTTCCCAACCTCACTAATATTGGATTCTCTCCCTACCACCATCATGCCTTTCTGAATATATAAGGGTGCTACTGTTTCAAAGTCAACAAAATTTTCTTTCAAAAGAAATTATATTGAGAGCCTATCACATAGCAGGCACAGGCAGTCTATACAGAACCAGCAACACAGACAACATATACAATCAAGTGAACACTTATCATCGCTAACTTGTGGATACCAGGGTAAACACTGGCTGTATAATCATCAGTACTGAGCAGGTAACAACTGATGTCTCATCCACTGCCATATGCATCCCAATTTTAGAAATGGTAAGATCTCAGGGAATATCCTAGGGAAATCCCCTTAGACTCTGTGAAATATACATGCTGTGCTTTCTTCTCCAACTGAGTGAATCTACATTCCTTATCTTTTTCTGACCACATTGCCCAGTACACTCATTAAGTCATTTAACATTTTACCAAATTCTTCCTAACTCCTAGGCACTATGCTGGGTGTAGGTAATGTAGTCTGGAGTTTCCAAACTATAAGGAAAAGAAATAGAATCAAAGAAATACATAATAGACTAGTTAGTGATGAAGTGCTCAGGGAGAACAGGGGAGGGATAAGGAGAGGCAGACTAAATTGTCATTGAAGCAGATTCTATAAATATCTGGGCAGTAAATGAAGAAGGCATGGCAGAGATGAAAGAACTGGAGGTGGAAATACCTCTTCTCAAGGATTAGATCAGTACAAAGTCTAGTGTCACACAGCAGGTTAAAGATGGTAGAAAGAAGAGAGAAATGAGTCTGGTTAGGCTGACAGGCACAGGGAAGCAGGTTACACAGGGCTTCCTGGATCAGTCATAATAGTTACCAATCCTTAGGCTCCAAGAACCAACACGATTTTTGATCATGTGAGTTATCCAAGGATCTTTGGAGGGTGTTTTACAACAACCTTCTTTCTGTTCTATGGCAAACTGACATAACTTACATAAAGGTTTACATTTGGCTCACAATTGAGAGGTTTTAGGCCACAACTGGTTTGTTCCATTGCTTTAGGTCTGTGCTGAGAGTGAGGGCTATTAGAGAAGTAAATGATAGGTGAAGGACTGAGCCCTTAAATATGAAGGGGTCTGGCAACAATAGGGAGATCAACAAAGGTGTACTGGCTAGTTTTATTGACAACTTGACACAAGCTAGAGTCATCTGAAAGGAAAGAGCCTAAGTTGAAGAAATGTCCCCAAAAGCTCTAGCTCTAAGGTATTTTCTTAATTAGTGATCAATGGGAGGAAGGGCCCAATCCATGGTAATTGGTGCCATCTGTGGGCTGGTGGTCCTGGGTTCTCTAAGAAAGCAGGCTGAGCAAGCCATTGAAAGCAATCCAGTAAGCAGCACTCTTCATGGCCTCTGTATCAGCTCCTGCCTCCACATCCCTACTCTGCTTAAGGTCCTGTCCTGATTTCCCTCAATGATGGACTAAGATTTGGAAGTGTAAGCCAAATAAACACTTTCCTCCTTAACTTTCTTTTGGTCATGGTGTTTCATCACAGAAGAAAGAAAACCCTAACTAATACAAAAGTTACAAAAGGAAGTGGCAAGGAAAACCCTTTAGGGAGTCAATGGCATCAGGAATCAAAATGAAGAGCATCTGATCAGCTGGCAAACTGATGGACACTAGAACCAGTACATCACACTGAATTCCAACTGTGAAAAGTCCTGGGTGCTCTTGACTGGGAAGAAGGAGCACCATTTTTAACTATAGAGTGACCTACAGAGCAGGGATGCCAGGCAGTCCTAAGAAACAACCCAGACAAAGAGAAATGACTCCGTGGCTTCAGGAAGGAAGTGGGTGGTAGGTGATAGAACAGATGACAAGAAAACACAGGTTAATTGCAGGAGCCTAATGAGGCTTGCCTTCACTTCAGTAAGGCAAAATAGGTAACTCGGAGCACACATATTTACAGCCCACTTGGTTTTCTTCCAAGCCATGAGTTTGTTTAAGACATTCTCTTCAGACTTGGGTTACTTTGATCTCTTGTCTGGCTACTTATTCTTGCTGCTGCCACACTGGCCAAAAGACCACAACCTCAATCCATGTTTATTAAGGCAATGAAACAAAAGACTTAGTTGATAATATACCCCAGAGTAATCTAATAGTCTGTGGCTACAGACTGAAATATCTTAAAAAAAAAAAAAAAACCCTTAAACTCGGAGTGTTCAGCAGAGCTGCAAGTAATCAATGGTGTTTAGCTTGTTGTTGTTAAGAAACACACACTTTGAACAAAAGTACATCAGTACTTTAGAATTCTAAACAATAGTTTAGAATACTACTCCAAAGTCACAGCTGTAGCAGAACACATTGCTTGAAAACACCTAAGTAAACAGCTTATTCAGATCTGTCTTGTCTGAACTGAAGATTCAACATATCTCCATGAATGACTTCAATGGCTCCAATAAACAGGAACAGCACCATGGGGGTTCCCCCCAGAGAGTTAGTAAGCACCAGATCGTATCTCTCTATAGCCATATAACAAAATCTGACCAGAATTCTTAGGAACTGAGCACATACTATCCTACCACCCAGCATCTTGAGGACTAGATAGAATATAACTACACATGAAATTATCATTTACTGACTACAGGAATTCTATATTCCTGTTGCCTGTGAACAGCAGCATCAAAATTCTTAGGGTGTTATCAAGGATACATACACAAAAAGCTGGGGTACCCGAATTAGTTTATGCCAGATAAGGACAGGCAAATGGGGTTCAGAACACAGATTGCCCAGGTCAAATGCCAGTTCTACCCAACTCTACTGGTTACTGGATTCATAACTTAGGAATTAGCATAAGAACCTTTCAGGAAAACCACAAAATCAGATGAGTAGAATGTAACACATTCTTAGGACACCAACTGTACTATAAAATTTGATGGCAAAAAAACTTTAGCTGCAAAACTTTTAGATTGTTTCAACATGCCAACACAGCTGTAGTGAAGATTAGAAGCATACGATTCACATTTTAGAAGGGAGAGACTGGAAATAGATTGTATGTTTGCCTCAGGTCCCTTTTGTCCTTGTCACCTCTGAGGTTCTCTTCTGAAACTCCAGAGGAACAATGGCATAAAAAACTGTCTACTGAACTATTGAAGACATTGTACCCTGCAGGGAAATGGCCCTCTGAAGGCTCTCCACTATGAAAAGAGACAGATCTAAGCAAGTTCAGCAAGATCAAGGAGTGGGTTTAGCAAGTGAAACAAGGCCACCAACTCTAAATTTTGCCATCTTTGCACCTTATCATGGGATATGCAGCCCCTTGAAATGACATACAGCTTATCTATTGAAGCTGTGCTGCTGTCTAGATATAGGATCTTTCCTCTTGTTTCTCTTCTTTCTTTTATTTGGTTCACTGATTTGCTTTTGTGGGTTTTGAGGTATGTATCTATAGTGTTGCTAGGGATAGTATATTGAAGCAAATGTCTGACCAATGAACTATATCCTCATCCCTATAAGCTGAGAATTCTAAGAGGAGTGTGGTCTCTACACAAAACCTCATCAACATACCAGCCCTCCCTGCCTTCCCCATCTCAGGTGACTAAGAACTTCCAGTGATAACCCAGCCATGCCTATCCTTACCTGTTCTACTCCAGATGGAAAGAAACTGGTGTTAGATACTAAATAGAACAAGATGGCATGAACTGGTTTCCATTTTCAAAACTCTAGTACTGAACAAGGAACAGATGTGCCCAAACAAAGGGAAATGATGTCTCAGCATATGAAGCTGAGTATTTGTATCACCTATACATGATGTGCTCTGAAGACCACAGAAATACTGGCTTGTTCTTAACAAAGATAATTTTCTCTTAACTTTACAATGTGTAGTCCCATGGCTAGGATCTGAGACAGGAGAAACAAATGGTGGAGACCTTGCCCTTCAGAATTCATGATTCATAGAGACTTATTACAAAAGTGAGGAAAGATCAGACAGAGTATGTAGCTCTGGTCTAGTATGTACAATGGTATAATATGTACAAAAGCCCTAGGCTTTATCTCTAACACCACAGAAAACATATCGGGGGAAGAGTGTACACCATCTAAGGAAGCATGTGGAATCCAAAGGAATGGAAAGAACACCTTCAGATTCTCCATGCTTTCTTCAAATGACCTGGGGAGTGGGGTGGATGGGTAGGTGGGTAGCCCAACATGGTAATCTGGAGCAAGGCAAACTTTCTGCCAGAAGCTAGAAGAGCCCTGCTGGCAGCTCCATTCTTTGCTTCCTGCCCCAGCCTCAAATTCCCACAGTACTCAGCCTTCAGAATACTCAAGTGTGTGCTGACTAAGGTGAACAACACTTGAATGAGCAGCAGGGACTGCCAAGACACAAGGGTGAGCCGGGTGTAATACAACAGGAGGGCCTGGAAAGAGTAAACGAACATGACTGGCAGCAATAGAAGACTCAAGGACCTGTACTACTACTTTCTTGGTTTTTGTTGTCTCCTTCTCCCCCACATCCCCTTTTAAAAAGAGATAATCTCTACAACCTAGGCTATCCTTGAACACTATTCTCCCACTTCAACCTCCCATATGTGCTGGATTTACAGGTATGAAGAACCCCACCAGCCAAAATGACTTACTTAGTCTTTGTGCCAATGTTTCTATTCCTAAAGAGAATGAAAGATCTGCAGGTGTGGCCAATGAGCCTCACAAAGGTGGTCAGCAAAGAATTCCATAAAGAGCAAGACTCCCCATCTCAAGCCAGTGTCCTGACCCAGCTCTCAGGCAAGATAGCCCATTCCACAGAAAGTTCTCTGTGGGAAGAAGCTTGCGAAACAGGGAGATCTCAAGCAAGATCCCCTTCTAAAAGCCAAAGCCATTAAATACAGACAAAAAATAAAAGCAAGCCAGGGCTGACAATGGAATATGGACTCTTGTTTACAGAACTCCTCTTGCTTCACTCCATAGCGGTTCAGGTTATAGGCTATATTCACCACACCTAGTGAAAAGATTTTTATTTTTTAATTGAATTTATTTATTGTGTAATACATGTGAGGACATATGCCATGTCATGAGTGTGGAGGACAGTGGACAATGTGTGGGTATTGGTTATGGCCTTCTAGCATGTGGGTCTGGGGATTAAAATCAGGTTGTGAAGTATAAGCCAACTCATCAACTTGAGATAATTTTAAGATAATTTTCTGGAGTGCTTGTTTTTTTTTTTTTTTTTAAATGGGTAAAGTTAAATTATTACGAGATTAAAGTTAAAATAATTAACTGCATCATTAATCTCTAGCTCCATGTTCCATATTTTTTCTGAAAAGATATGAAAATTTATTTTGAGTTCTTTCCTATTTTCCTATACTTTTTTGTTGTTTATATGTTTAGTAGAGACATGTTGGCATCTTCTTTAAGTATAATTTGAAGAAAGCACAGATCATTTTTCAGATATCAAAGCAGATGCCATAATTTAAAAAGGAGTTATGATTTCTTCTTCCAAGGACTAGAATAACATGCACTCCCTGTAGAAAGTCAGCAGCCTTCAGTTCTAATTAAGTCCCATTCTTCCGTTTACTCCATGCCACTGCCCTTAAAGTTCCTAACTCTGCCTACTAACCACTTCTCACTCCGCACAATGACAATCCCTCCTCTTACCAAGGAGGATGATGTGTCTATAGCATGCTGCAGACGATCATTCTTCTGAGGCTCAAAATTCCTACATTGAATAGGGCATGGGGCTGCAGGAAATCCATGTTCATTCCCTTGTCTTGTCCAGTTTCAATCATTTTAGATGACTTTGTACAACACGAATGTGGCATAAACAACTTCATGTTGTATAAAAACATAATTATTTTCTTTAAACATTCTAGACTTGTATCAGAATGCTCCCGAGTTCCTAATCTGCAGCATCCCAGGTGTACTCTCCCGTGCTGAAAGATACTTCTAGTGTGCAGGACAAACCACCGTCAGCCCCTTCCCTACTGTGCTACTCATCCCAAACCTTACCTTTGATTTCTAAGGTTCTCCTCTCCTATAAGCTCTGCCCTGCCTCTTCAGTGAGGTTTTAACTTGCAGTAAGTATTCTGAAATATCTAATAATAACAAAATTGTACCACAGTTCATGGTTAGTTTTTTTTTTTTCTTATAGTTCTGGCTACTTAGGATACTATATAAGAGAAAGCATTGTGGGGGCAGATGAGCACACAGGGCTCCTAAACTGCAATGGCCTCGCAACCCAAGGTACAATCTAAACACTTAAAACAGAAATTCGTAGGGCAGGAGAGGTGGCTGGGTGGTTAGGAGCACTTGCCTCTCTTCCGGAAGACCCACTTTTGATCTCCAACACCCACACCAGGTAGTATACAACCACCTAGAGCATCAGTTCCAGGAGATCCAATAGTCTCCTGTTCTCCAGGGGAACCTAGGCACATGGTGCACATAAAGTCACACACATACACAAGAAAAAATGAAAAAAAAACTTTTTTTGTAAGAGATCTTAACAATTGGCCCATATTAATATCATGTGATGTTCACAAAGCCGTGTCCTTACAGTATGATATATTTGTCTCTGTCATCTCACTGGTTTTTATGCTTACTCACAAATCTTACTTCTAATCCAATGCAGTTCTCCTAGGTGATTTATATTACTTAAGGCTCAGAGGCAATTTAATAGTAGCCTTTAAATACCTACATAGTGCATACAGACCTGACCACCAGCTCATTATCACCTCCATGACGAAGAACTCCAGGCAAAATGGAAGACACCCAAATGATGACAAAAAAACAGCTTGAGAAAAATAGAATAAGTATATCCTAAACATGAAAATGTTTTTAAAGGGAGCTTACACCTAAATTCTTAAGTGAACTTCAGTTTCTATTCATTGAGATGTCTCTTCCAGGCACCTAATTTCCAATACAAGCTCGTAAATTAAAAAAAAAAAATGATACTATATCCAAAATGAATGCAACTAAAGGCCTCACTGCTACCTTCTATCATCTCTCACCATAGAAAGGATTCTTAAGTTTTAGGAAGAACCTGAACTAAATAAATACTTCAAGTGCTTTTTCCACCTCAATGAACCCTCCCAGGCAGTCATAAAAACACAGCGTCCTCAACAAGGATATCTAATAATAGCAGCTCATATACCCCCCAGTACTTACAACCTCCCACCCAAGTTTCTATGGTGATTCTCACTTCTCTCCCTCATTCCTCCTAGCATATTGTATAATTTATTGGGGGTACATAAAATACTGAACATTTATAGCTTTTTATAATACAATTTTCTCTTAAAATTGAGAGTTTAGGCCAGAAACCTCTATAAGATCCTAAATGGATAAAGGATGAGTGACTATGAACCCTAGGATGATTTTCTAAGACTCTTCACATTTTACACTCAGGAAACACTAGAAATTGTTCGAGTAAAAGCACGCCATGTAGTTGGAAAGTCACCAGGGAAATATTAATTACAGATGAAATCTGACATAGACTCTCCTATGTTCTCTGGATACAATATATTTCTGTGATTAAAAATACATTCTATTTCCTCAAAGTACAAATTCAATCTGTCAAACGGCAAGACAAGACCATAAAGCTGCTGCAATTCTGAAACCTAACCTGCTAAATACTCTGAACAGCCCTTCTCCAAGGAAAAGTTGAAAGAGATCCGAATGTTTTACAACTGTCCACATCTGAACACTACAAAAGGGTTTCAAAAGCATTCCCAATAAAACTGCTAAATATGAACAGGACCACAAATTCTCAATCTAAATTTACATCTCTATATGTGTTGCAAATGGCCCCCAAATATAAACATTTCCCTTGTGCTCCTATGAACAGCAAAGTATTTAAGAGGTCCGCAAGTTCCCTGTAAGCAGACATTGACATAAGCCTTTGCATACTGTAGGTTATTTCTTTAAAAGGTGTCAAAGGAAAAGCATATGAAATGCTGTGATCTCCACCCACTGCCACTTAAGACTTACTGCCCACGCACTGCACAGGCCCCTGCCAGCATCCTGCACCCACCCTTTCTTTCAAGCCTACTACATTAGACCATGGAAACTCAGGATGTGTGTCCAGAGGCCCCTGCTTTGAATCCAGCTGGCCTGCCATGTGGAGTGGCCATGACCTTAGTCACACTTCCGCTGACATCCTGTGAGTGGGCTCAAGTTGGAGCCAGACCTTCTCACTGTGTAGCCCGCCCTGCTCCTGGAAATGCAAACCCCTGCTCCCTAAAGCACTTCATTCTCAGTTCCACAACAGGGCTTCCTGCTCCCCACCCCTCAGGAACAACAGGTCTTTGAATATCCTCACCACCCTGGGAACACCTTAAACCACTTCATCAGTCCCTATCAAGAGAGGCATTTCCATCTTACTTGAGATGTCTAGAGAAGCTTATTCCCAGAGCCTCACTAACCACTACAGCCACAATAACCACTTCGATAGGCATTATGAACATATTGAACACTCTAAATTCCAGGTGTAACCCTATGAAACACACACAACAAAACTCTTCTCATGAAAGAAGTACCTGTTCACTCAGCAGAGAGTGAGTCTGCTGTATTGATCACAGAAGCATTATCTCCATGATCCTTTTCCTAAGATGGAATGAAAAGATTCCTCAAATTCTTGAGTTTGCCTGGGCCTGATTGTGCATGCCTATAATCCCAGCTACTTGGAAGGCTGAGCCAGAAAGACACTAAGTTCAAAGGCTGCCTGGGCTACAGAGTGAGTAGGATCTTATCTCAAAAAGTAAAAAGTAGCAGTACGCCTACAGTTCAGTGGTTCAATCTTCAATGAGGCATAAGGATAGAAGAAAGAGAGAGAGAGAGGAAAAAACTCTGTATTTTTTTTCTCTTTAAAAAGTGTGTGTGTGTGTGTGTGTGTGTGTGTGTGTGTGTGTGTGTGTGTGTTTCTTTGGGAGCGAAAGGTTTTTTTTGTTTTTTGTTTTTTTGCATGTTAGGTAAAATCTCTACCACTGAGGTATATTCCCAGTCTATTTGCCTTAATAACAAGGGAAATAACATAAAAAGTTAATAAATTTCGCCATTCCAATGTGATTAAGGTTTTGTTTATAAGCTGATAGAACTAGGGATGTTCAGTGACAAAAAGTACCCACATCTTCTTCCAAAGTTTTTAATGTAGATTGTAGAAATTATTTTTCAAGCAAGGATGTAAATCTTGGAAAAGCTACAGTCAAGCAGTGCATGCCCCCATCATTTACCCTCCTCTTTGTCAAATTCACCATCAGACATGGATAGAGTCTTCACACTCTGTCTCCTATCTTAACCAGGGATTACAATTATAAAACCCAGAGCAGTTACATGAGGATTCTGTAGAGTCAATAGTAGCAGACAGCCTAGGGCAGACAAGCAGAACTTGAGATACCAGCAAACTGGCAGTGAATTTTGTCCAGCATGCCCAAATCCAGGCTTAACACAGTTACCAGACACCAGCTGCTGGCAGAGGAGAAGCAGGAGATGTCCATAGCTCTGGCTCCAGCCATGACAGAGAACTTCTGATGCTTGGAGATGTGTGTGTGTGTGTGTGTGTGTGTGTGTGTGTGTGTGTGTGGTATATTTGTAAGCCTCCATTTCCCTCCTTCTCTCTGCTATCTCAAGCTACCATGCCTAAGTATCACAATGGTGTATACGGCTGGCAGCCAGCAGCAAGAGAAACTTGAAAAGATAAAACCAAAGCTCCCTCTGGGTTCATAACAACTGTGGTTCTGAGAAGGTGGGGATGAATCCCATGATGGCTTGCTGACCAATCATTTGGCTGTATAAACTTAGGCATTGTTATGCAGTTCATGACAGAAGACATTAATATTGAAGTTTCCTGGCCAAATGACCAAAACCAGAAGTCCCATAGAACTAGAAGGATCTCAAAAATAATCATCAAAAGGAGGAGCTTAGGAAGCAAATACACCTCCTAATTGTTTATAAACTCCCAGGTTTACATTTCAGGCTTAGTTCCATAGATCTCATCAGAAATAACCTACAAAAAATTGGCAGTGAAAGTGCTGAGACTCCAGATTGGCTATCTGGAGTAGACACACAAATGGCATTGGCAATGGAAGACATCATAAGCACAGCTTACTGAAGGTAAAATAGTAATTGCTCATTGGGTCTAACCCCGTCAACTGCAGGGTGAAACGAAAAGACAATTCTCCATAGATTTAAATAAGATCTAGGCTCATAACAAAATACTCAAAATATCCCAGATAGAATAAGTATTACTCAACATGAAAGGATAACGCATGCCAAAACAAAAATGGCTAATCAAAAAAGTCAGGATGATATGAAGAACTGTTGGAAATCTGAGAACTTAACAACCAAACAAACAAAACTTGGAGATAGAGCCAAATGTTAACTCATTTGAACAGTGAAGAGATAAAAGATCTGAAACAAAGCAAAATAGAGCCTCAGATGTCAAGAAAATAGTAACAGAAGGTCTGCCATGCTGCATGGGAGAACGATGGGGAAATGACACTGTTCAGGGATCAAAGGTTGACAACATATTGGCTGAAAACATACATTTTACAATCTATGGAAACCCATAATTTCAAAAAGTAGAAATCAACCTTATGCCCAGTAATCTCAAAAGCTGAATGAAATGAATCTAGAATAATTCCAAAGAAAATCAAGTTGAAAATTAGGTGAGGGAAACAACTGATAGTTTTCTGTTGCACAACTATATCTGAATAATATTCTACTCAGTAATATACAGAAATAGAAAACTAACAATTATATTTACCTAAATACTTACAAAGTAGTCTAAATAAAAACAGAATATACATTCTTTAAAAGGAAAACAAAATTCTTATCTAGATGGATTATGCTTTGAAGATGCCTTTTAAAATTCATAAGAATTAAACTAATACAGAGCATGTCTTGAGTTCAAGATGAACTTAAACTAGAAATCAATAGCAGAAAAACAAAAGGAAAATGTCCAATTATTTAGAAGTTAAACATGCTTCTAACCTATGAGTAAAAAAAAAAAACGGTTTTAAATGGAACAAAATAAAAATATAACACATTAAAGCATGATGCAGCTAAAATTGTACATACAGGGAAATTTACAGCATTAAATCTTTCTATTTGAAAGAAAGAACACACACACACACACACACACACACATACACACACCCTCACCCCTAAACCTATTAATGGCAAGAACAAAGAAAGAATATCATTACAGCTCTCTAGATACTAAAAATGGAATACTATGAACAACTCTACATATTTCACTAAGACTGTTTGTTGATTTTTTTTATGTTCATGAAAGGTATTGGTCTTCTGTGTGTTCTCTTTAAACCACCAGGGTCAGGTTACTGCAGCCCTTATAAAATAAGTAGGAACATTTTCCCTTTCCTTTTAGAAGAGACTGTCTAAAATAGGTGTTCTTGTTTCCTTAAATGTTTTCACTAGTCAATCCCAACATCAAGAATGGAAAATCCAATTTTTGAGATATTTTTATCCATGAATCCACTCAGGGCTATTCATGTTAACTATTTGCAGTCATTTATTCTGATTACTAACCAACTTGGCTGAATTGAGAAACATCTATAAGACTAAACCAAAGCACAGCTCTGGGGGAGCATGTGTTTATCTATGAGGCTTTTGTAATTGGTCCAACGGTTTAATCTATTAACGGATCAGGAGGTGGTAGGATTAGACAAGGTGGGATTTGGTTGGAGAACTTATAACATTGGCCTTGTGTCCTGTTGGCAGTATGTTGTCCTGGTCTCTACATGTTAACTGGTCCACTGATGAGCCATAGTGACCCTTTGTTTCCTGAACTTGTTTGTCAGGTATTTAATCGCCATGATAATAAAACTAAGTGTAACACTATTTCATTAGAAGGAACTACAAGAAACAATCACAAGATCCACACGAATTAAAGAAGATATTTCCTAACCTGGTTTCTTCTTAATTATCACAGAAAAGTTTCCAGTCTTTTAATAGCAATCCAATAGTGGGGTGGGTTGGGGGGAGAGAAGTTAAGAGGACTGACACACACTACTGTGACTATTACCATAGCCTTCCGAATCCCTACAGAGTATTGGGAATATTTTATGAAGTGAAAAGGAATCTGTGTGCCTGGAGTTAGGGACAAGAATGGGTTACACTAGAAAAGGCACCAGTTCTAAGAATAAAGCAGGCTAAAGGCCAAGGAATTCTCTCAATACCTTCTCAAATCAGAGAAACTGGGTTTTTTGTTTTGTTTTGGTTTGGTTTTTTTCTGATCACCTTCTGGGACTTTCCTGGAATTATCTGATCAGCCATGCACCAGGTCTCCAGCTATTATCATAGTTTATGTCTATACGTACGAAGCAACTTGCTGTATTCTTTATTCCTTTGAGGGGAATTCAACTGCTATAGAAGTTTGAAAAGCACAACTCTCAGATATCCCAAAGGAGGTGGCTTAGAATTCTGGCATAGCTTCCTCAGGAAAGCTATGGGCCAGCTGTTCCCAACCCAAGGCAGGGACTTGTATAGAGTCAGCCGAGGTTTGGAAATAAAATCATGGTAGCCAACTGACTGGCTACAGTTCTCACTTAGTCAGACACAGAGACTCATAAAGTTAAAAGCAACCTCACAGATCTCCTTGACTATGCCCTTACTTCGCAGATGAGGAGACTGTGGTTTAGCTGCAGGAAGTGATTAGTCCAAAGCTCTATACCTTGTTGAGGGAAAAATGAAATTGAACCCAAGTCCCAGGGTCTCGGCACAGTATCCTTTATACTACTAATAAAAGCAAGCATTGACTGGACAGCTAGTAAATATGAAACAATATGCTATGGGGGAAGGAATGCTACTTACCACAGAATTTGAATTCTACTGAATACATATATCAAATTACTACACAGAAAACTAAGAAGGAAATGAGTGTTAGTTATTAAGGAGAAATGTGGAGAGCAAATAAATTATCAAAACGAATCTTCCAAAGACTTAGCTCATCACCACCACACAGGCATAGTGATCCCAACCAAGAAGTCACTTTGGGAAATGAATACATATGCCCTTAGTTTTAGTGGTCAAGTAGGAAATCATTCTGTCTAAAAGTCTATACCCCAATGAATGTTTCTGCCCMACATATAAACCATAATCTGAGGGGAAAGCCTTGAAGTGCTATAATAAGGAGATAGACCCAAAACAATGACCATCCAAATTAGTAATGACTTGAGTCATGGACAGATGGTAAGACCAAGGCCAACTACAGTCCAGATACATCTGAGGAGGTAATCTTGGAGCTAAGAAAGCCTGAGAACAGGGCCCAGGACTCTTTCACAGTTCTCTTCTTAAACACAGGAAGAGAAAAAGAGGGCGAGACATGATGAAATGTGCACAGATAAAGCATCTCATTTTTAGCAAAAGAACTAATATAATTAACACCTGTGATGGAAATTTTCTACCTAGATATAACAGTTATTCCCCTAGAGGGGCTCTCAGCGACTGGCCTTTTCCCAGTGGAAAACATTCGGTCTCTCTCACGTTCCCTTATGCTTTCAAGGAACAAACCCATCATAGAATCTGAAATTTGAGATGCAAGTGGCTGCCACTGAAGATTTATATATGGCAAATTACCACAAAGAAGGCTTTAAGAAGACAAGACCTCAGGTTGCAGTCCATAAACCATAATTCTAGTACAACAAAGAGTCCAAAGACACTTGTGGTGGCTCAGGCCTTTGATCACAGTGCTCTAGAAAGAGAGATTAGGAAGAATTTAAGATCACCTACTGCTACAGAGAGGAGGCCAAACTGAACTACATGAGACCCTGCCTCAAACCAAAAAGGGAGGTCTAGCTTTGTTAAGCACAACCATTAACAGAAAAACAAAACTTGGTACACAACTCTCTACGAAACATAGAGCTTTCTGAAAGAAAAAAAAAATAATAATCAAGTCACCCACAAGGTGGCTGAGGCAACCAAAGAGAAATCCCTAGACTCTTCAAAACCAGACTGCGTACACTGATATATATATCAGCCTTATTAAGAAAAATATCAAAAAAGAAACAAACACAATCTTGTTAAACAGGTTGCCAGTTTCAGACCAAAAAGATCTGTGACCACCCACCTGAGATGTTCATCCTTTCTTAACCTCTAATATATGTTGATACTCACAAAGCTGAGTAGCACTGGATCTTTGAAAAGATGTCAGTCAAGTAGAAGCTTTTCTCAGACTGCTTCTTACTACTTAATTTCCTGGGTAACTACAAAGATGGTGAAACCTTTTAGGACTCTTTCTCCATCTTTTTTATCAAAAAGCAGACAGGAATGGATCTAGCTAGCTAGGAAACACTGCTACATCCCATAAGCCAGATATTGTATTATCAGATATGGTTATCCTCAAATATGTAGCTCCTGGCAAGAAACAGGTTTTAAAATTATATACAATAAATAATCCATGTTCAAAAGAAGCTTCTTCTAGATGCTTTGTTCACCCTAAACAGGATAGTCCATTATAATATCTACTCCTCCTTTCAACAGAATGTCTACTAACTCAATTTCTCCTGTGTACTAAACCACTCCAACTATTAGAAGTGTGTCTTAGAATGAGTCTAGTTACAGGCTGTAACTCTCTTGCTGAATACGTAGTTGTTATGATCACTTAAGGTGAGTATACCATCAATGTGATAGTTTCACATTACACATGATCTAAAAAGAACCCAGAGCTTATGAACAGTTTTGCTCAGCCCACACCAAGGAATGTAAAATGTAGACAAAAGGAGTCTGAGGATTTACAGAATCACTTTGTATTGATGAGCAATTCATGTGTTTATGATACATGAAAATTACAACTAAGCCACCAAACCAACAAACATCCTATTCTAGAACATTCTCAAATAATAAAGGAAGGTCATTAAAACCAAGTATAGCCAAAACCATTCTATTTTTAAAGTAGAGGTACTTTTGAGTCAATAAGAAAAAGAGATGTATAGTACCTAAAGGAAAAAAAAAAACAGAATTTTTACAATAGAACAATCTGTAATTTAGAGAAAACATTAGGATTTGCTAAATACTGTATGAATTCACTCCATAGGTCAGAAATTTAATATTATATACTTAGGGAAATTAACTTAGCCATACGGTATTTAACATTTATTAAATACTAAGAACTGCAAGGAACAGCAATGATGTGACCTGCTGTCTTATAGAACAAAAGCATCCAAAAAAGCATATTAAAACAAGCAATCTTGGGAGCAGCTAACTCCACATAATAGCTTTGCTCTATGATGCTTTTGCTTTGTGGTGATAAGGGTCTATTTTTTAAGAGTAGAGAAAAAGAACTATAACCAAAGGTAAATAAAATACCCACACTGGGAGTCAACAAAAGAAACTTAATTAGGAATTACATTAACACACCAAACTTCCCCCTTTAAGTTTCTAGAGGAGAAACACAAACTCATTTTCATAATCTAACTCATGTCTTAGGCCCTCAACACTGTTCCTAGAATGTCTAACTTACACCATTTTGAAAAGGTTGTCCTAGAAAAATAAGAAGCCATTTTTAATTATAGACAACCACAAGAGCTAATAAAAATTTCCACTTACTGAAAAAGGAGAAATATATGAAGGGGGCCAAAATGTTATACCAACTATCAACATAAAATAAAGGTCTGTGAAAAATAATCACATCCCTGTGGACCATTAGTTCAAATGATCTTCCTACGAATCTAGACTCAAGAAAACATTTAAACGTTTGAACAGGATAAAGCACAGCAGGCAGACTTTTTATTTCTTTTATTTCTTCAGAATGTTCTTATAGCACAGAAGGTGTAATATGCATGAATAGATTTACTTGGGAGGCTGTATTTCACACACAGGCCTGAAAAAAAAAATGCTTGATCCCTGTGTTCCAAAAGGCTATTTTTATAATTTGCAGGTTTTGGAAGTTTATTTCATGTTCTTAGAAGCACTGGCAGGGGTCAACCTTGGTATAAGGAGCAACAGCAAACAGGGTACTTATGCAAAAGCCTACGGGGTGACACTAGACTGAGGTTTCAGAATGACCTCAAGGCCTCAGTGAACTTCCTTCTCAGCTTACAGGACTAAAAGTTACCAGTCACAAATACCAACACAGGTAAAAGCAAGTAGCAAGAAACTTAACCTAGTTGGATTGCTTGGGTAAAAAAGAAACGAGAGACAGACACAGAACGAGAGAAAGTAGGAGAGTCCTACTGTTTTGTGGGTGTGATCGTCTGCATTTTTCTCTTGGCTAGACTTAAATCTCTGAGAAGATACACATCCTGGCATATCAGAGAGGACATTTCCAGAGAGGTCTAACTGTTCACCCCTACTATTTTCTGTTCTTATGTGTATAAGTTAAGACAAATTAAAAACATACTAAGAAAAAAAAAACAGTTCTAAAAAGGAAAGACATTTGCATTTTCCCAGTCAAGAAAAACATTCGGAGAAAGCAGGCATGAGAACTGCCAAAACCCTCTGCCCCCACAGCTTGGCTGCTCAGGACTCCAGGACTGTGTTGGCATCTTGGGCCAGAGAGCATACATCCTTCTCCTCGCAGTCATTAACTGATGGTGAGCTTTCCAAATTTGTTTCTGCTAGCCCAGGCCTCTCCTGAGCCATTCTTTATCTAGGAGGCAGTTTCACTTCATCCATGACCTTTAATGGAGATGATTCTGTTAAGGTGGGTGAGTAACAATAAAGGAAATCAGTATCTCCTTGGGAAATACCAGGCCTTTCCCCTGCTTTCAGATACATGAGAGTTCACTATGGTCTTTATTCATTATCTTCAGTGGAGATTTAAAGGCTTACAAAACATGAAATTGTGAAGAATCAAGCCACAAACCATGAAATGACCACAAAACTGCATTTTACTTGATTTACTATTCTATTTTTTGAAATACAGCATGGGGATAACAAAAACACGTAATGACCAAAAGTCATTTGTTTAATAAAAATTGTAATGGAAATGTTTCAATACATAAGGTAGTCAAAGGTTAGAACAACCAGACTACATGAACCAAACTATTTAATAACTAGACCAATATGTATGCTTAAATGTTACAATTATTTTAGATATCTGAAACATATACCTTAGTATTTACCGAAATATTTGAGGGCTGGAACTAGAGCCTACGGATGGTTGTGATGCATTGTGGGTGCTGGGAATTGAACCCAGGTCCTCTGGACGAGCAACCAGTGCTCTGAACCACTGAGCCATTTCTCCAGCCCACAGGTACCAAGTACACAAGTAGTACAGCAGGCAAAACACTCACACACAAAATAAAATAAACCCAATTTTAAAAAGAAACAATTTGATGAATTAGGCCTTGTCATTTTTAGATTTCTTTTCTATTTTCAAACTTTGGTTACTACCAAAACAAAACCTGTTGGCCAACTGAAGTTTACTTGGCAACGGCTTTGTGATATCTTCCTTTTATTAACCCGCTGGTGTACATGAGACCAGTGGCCAAAAGGCATAATGTGAAACTCTCCCAAAGGCCCAATTTTCTTTTTAAGTAACATGATAAGATTGACAAAGATGAGTGACTTCAACTTTTCAAGGCAAGCAAAACCTAGAAAACCCATTACAAACATATAAAAAAGCTATTTATATGAGAGATGTATACAAATAGGATAAATATTTTTAGATCAAAATCTTGTTTCATTACTATACCTTTGTACCTTTCTAAGTTTGGGCTGTTTTCAAATGAATTTTAAAGCAGCCATAATCCCAAGAAGTATTTTTAGTAAAGAGCCTTTAAACTGATGAAGAACTGTTTCAGATTCTGGAGCCTAAGGAGACATGAGTAAAAACACTGTGAGATCCTGGATAGGATCATGGAACAGAAAAAGGACAGAAGTGGAAAAACTCCTGAGTCTACATGGAGTCTGGAGGCTGGAACTTTTGCACCATGTTAATTTCCTGGTTGTAATACCTATGTATGTCACAGTTAACTGAGGGAGCTAGAAACTCTCTACTATTTCTTTAACTCTTCTGCCAGTGTACAATCAGTTCAAACTAAGCAATCATTAAAAAATGAACACTGCAAGAGAAAAAAAAAAGTATCCCATGCTATACTAAGAACCCAAGTCTTGTAGCAGTGTAGGACTTCATGTCTGTAATCCTAATATTCTAGAGGCAAAGATGGAAGACTGTTGCAGGTTCAAGACAAGCTTGGTCTATATAGGGAATTGAAGGCAAGAGCTAAACAGTGAAACTCTTGGAAAACAAAACAAAACGAAGAACCTTAATCTTCTCACTGCAGTGCATATGACTGAAATCACTCCACTAGATGGCAGTCTCTTTTCTTCAATGACCAAGGGCCTCATCCATCTAAATAGAAATGTTTTTTTTCCCCTCTAGCGTCTTCTTGGCATATTAAATAAGCACATTTCTTTATATAATAGATTCTATGGTTTCATTGACTATACAAAATAAGTTTCTGCTTGATTTCCTAGAAATGTCTTCTTTCAATATTCAAACTTCATTATCATTCCAAAATGCTATATAAGATGAGGTTTATTGATCCAAGGATGCAACACATTAACCATTCCTTTGTGCTACCAACCTTTGTATGATCTGAAGAAATTCATTCCTTTTAATGTTTATGAACATGGGAACTTTTAGTCCTCCTACAGACTTCAAAACTCTACCCCATCCAGACAGCAATTTCATGAAAAACAGTGAGCAGATTCTTTCCACCTTGTTTACAGGTCTCTTGGACGCTGGGCTCCTTTCCCTGCCAAAAGTGATCTCTACTACTCAAAACAGTTTTTTAAAAAAATAATCCTAACATTCCAGGGTGTCACAATCAAAAATGCAAACACCCCCAGGGCTCATCTCCATATTTTCAAAGCCCTAAACTTGGATGAAACAGGAAAGTGCTCAATCTCAAAATTTTACAGAAAAAGTTGCAGTACTTAAAAATGAACTGGGGATTGAAAATATTAATCAGCTTTTCTATAGGACCAGGCTTTAATCCAAGCAGCACCCAAATGGTGCCTCACAAACAGCTGTAAGTCCAGTTCGAGAGGATCCAACATCCTCTTCTGGCCTCCCAGGGTACCAGCTATGTACATGATGCCCATATATACATGGAAGCAAAACATGTATATGTAAAATAATTTTTAAGAAATGAACTGAAAGTTGGGCATAGTGGTACAATGCTATTGTCCACTTGTAAGAATGAGGCCGAAGGATCACAATTTCTAACCTTGTAAAAATTTCAAAGGAAATTCGTTGGCTGTAGAGAGAAGAATTACTCCCAATTGAGTTTCTTGTGACCAACAATTTGGCTGCCTTTTATATAGAAGCAACCTTTAAATAGGTCCCTTCTACTTATAGGCCTTCTAAATTCATTAGTGTTACTCATTATGAGTTCACCAGTATTAGTCAGCTCAAGTTGGTTAGTCACCAGTTTTTTAAACCACCAACCATCCCCTCCCAATTTGGGTTTTTCTTTCCTTCTGGTATTTTGCAACATTTGAGAGGGTGAGTAACTATACCCAAGAAACACTGCTGGGCTTTTCTTGTCTGTTTGTGGTCGAAACAGCAACCTAATCCCTATTAATTTAAGGAATACAACTCTTTGCAGTCACATTGCTTCTCCATGAAATTTTAGGGAATAACATTCAGGTTGAAGATTTTATTACAAGTGTCTTGTTCGGCCTTTGTTTTCTGTAACCTTATTAGCATCAATTTAAATATTCAAAAGATTTATTACTTTCTTCACATAATAAGCACATGGGTACCATTCTTCCAACAGGAGGGAATAAACAGTCATATTCTAGGAATGGAAAAATGATTCCAGATACAGGTCTTTCTTGCTGTTAGAATTTTCTGTCATGTAAAGACCAATAAAATTCAGCTCCTACATCTTTGAATTGTTACCGCTTTCCCCAAATCTTCCATCCAATGCACAGCTGCTTACTAGGACTGAAAGAAAAAGACTCTTGCTATGAATAGCTCCCAGAGACTTAAGGGTACCCCTTCTCTGGTGTATATACACCTCAAAGTAGGTGCTCTACCAGAAAAAGTAATGTTAAAGGAAAACTCTCCTAACCTTGGAGGCTACCTACCAGCTTCCCTGATCTCCTAACCCATCCTGCACCAGGATCTTCTCTCCTATCCTGGTCCTTTCTGGAGACCCCATCCTTAAGGTTAGCTATTTTACTTGCAGCATCTAGCATTCATTCGGGTATATGCACTATATACAAAGCCAAATCTCCTCCCACCCCTACCTTCCCTTAGAGCACAGAGATTGGGAGCAACTTCTTCACCCACCCACACCATGATTCCTTTTCCATTATTCAAGCAGCCTGGCACAGAAAAGGTGTGGCAATTAAAACAAATGATGCAATGAAAGTTCTCCAGTGAAAGCACTAATAAACAAAAGGCACTGTCAAGAACTCCACATTTTCCTAACGTTTATAATTCTAAGGTAGTCTGCTATTGCAAGGAAACCATTTAATCCTATGTGAATGAATGCCACCATTAACTGCCCTGGAATTATAAATTGGGCTTTAGGAAAATGCTATRTTGAACCAAGAGAGGAATTTTACATGCTCTAAAATACTGTGACAGGACAGATTCTCCTTACATGTCTTAGCATTAAAAAAAAAATTGCAAAAGGCAAAAGCGAGACATCCTTTCAGATGAACCCTAGAAATATATTCAATTAACTGCTAGTCTCTTTTCTGGAGTAAGGGCCAAAATAAGGGTCAGGTGTTAGATAATGAAGAAGGGTGGAAATCCAGTGAGAAACACGGGCATCTGTTAAAACAAGTGTATTAAGATGACAGTCATCTAGGTGGTAGACATATTTGTACTCATAGAATTCTTTCAACTTTGGTAAATATTAACAATGTTAGGGGAAAGAACAACCATACAAGTTTTTTTTTTAAAGATACATATGCCAGGGGGTTGGGGGGAAGAGGGGGACCTGATCTGGTATTGGGTGAGGAAAACAGGCAACATCAGAAGATAGGTTGGGGGCACCCTCCAGGATACACCAGAGACTCTAAGGATTCAAAGGGAGGGACCTTAGATGAAATGCCCAACAATAGGGAGGGAGAACTTATAAAGCCCACCTCCAGCAGTAAGACAGGGTGGGGGTTGCCATCCCACAGACAAAACTCTGACACATAATTGTTCCTGTCTGAAAGAATTACAGGGATGGAAATGGAGAGGAGCCTGAGGAAAAGAAAGTCCAGTAACAGGCCTAAAGTGGGATCCAGCTCAAGGGGAGGTCCCAAGGCCTGACACTATTACTGAGGCTATGGAGAGCTCACAAAAGGGGAAGGAGCATGGCTGCTCTCTGAAAGACCCAACAAGCAGCTGAAAGAGTCAGATGCAGATATTTGCACCCAATCAATGGACAGAAGCTGCTGACCCTTGTGGTTAAATTAGGGAAAGGCTGGAAGAAGCTGAGGAGAAGGACAACCCTGTAAGAGGACCAGCAGTCTCAATTAACCTGGACCCCCGAAATCTCTCAAACACTGGACCACCAACCAGGCAGCATACACCAGCTGACATGAGGCCCCCAACACATACAGTAGAGGACTTCCAGGTCTGTGTTCATTCAGAGATGATGCATCTAACCCTCAAGAGTTTATAGGACCCAGGGAGTTTAGATGGGGTGGGGGTGGGGATATCCTCCTGGAGACAGGGGGTGGGGAGGAGGTATGGGATATAGAACAGTCGGAAG
>BDUI01000480.1:141302-151764 GCA_002335545.1 Apodemus speciosus | reverse complement strand
TTAGTGTTTTCCTCAGTCCATTCCCTTCTTATGTTCCAGTCAGGGTCTCTCACTAAGTGTAAGAGCTTGAAAATTCAGCCAGGCTGGTTAGCTAGCATGCCTCTTTAATCTGCCTCTCTAATATTGGGATCACAGGCATGTGTGACCACATCCAGCTTGTTATGTGGATACTGAAGAGTGTGGTTACACAGCAATCATTTCAGCTAGGCCTCAATTTTCATATTATTTATTATTAGTAGTATATGTATATTTAAGTACATGATGGTGTACATATAAAGGTCAGAGAATAACCCTGGGGTTCAGTTCCCTTCTTTTCCTTTACATGGCTTCGAGGAGCAAACTCAAGTCTCCAGGCTTGCATGGCCAGCACCTTTACTGCTAAGTCATCTTGCTGGCCCTTACTTCTATTTTTGGAGAATAGTTTTGCTATGTAGTTCAGACTAGCCATGAACTCGCCATCCTCCTGCTTTATCACCCCAAGTGTTGATACACACTGATTACAGATGCATGTCACTACTCTCAGATATCACTCAATTATATTTTGATTTTCTGCCTCTGAGTATTATATTCCCCCTCCGAGGTAGCAGATGAAATTATTACTTTAACTACTACGTTTCCTGATTTAAATTGAATCTTTCTAACTGACAGCCTCTTTTCTTGGCCAAATGGCATATCTCAGACAGCTTTTTGTTCAGCCCTACTTTTACAAGCTAAAACTCTGAAACAATCTGTGGGCTACTTATGGTAATAATTACAGAGACACCCCAATCACAAGGAAATACGCGATGTAAAATTTAAAAGGTGGGCCACTGATTACAGCTATGGAAACCTACAACATACCATGCACAAAACAATAAAAGAGATTATGAAATAAAATCAAGAATTTACTGGAATTAATCTTATTTTGTCCTTTCTTCTAAGTATATTAGAGTCAGACCGTTTCAATTACATACGCAATTTGTCTTCAACTTTCAAAATACAGTTGTGGAACACTTTGTAAAATACAGTTTTAGACCATATAAACTGTGAGCATGCCTTGGCAAAAGTGCAAATACCACACCTCAGAATTTCCTTCTTTATTGTGCAATAAAACCTCAGGGTCATTGGTTACTAGCGGCTTGACCTTGTGGAAGCTAACTACTCTGTAGTGCTTCCTCATCCATAAAAGGATTTACTATCTACTTCTTGACCCATTGAACACATTAAACAAGGCAATAGAGAGAGCACCTGACTCACAAGCTTTCTTTCATGATAGCTAATATCAGAGAAAACAGATGTAATCATATCTCTTAGAGGAAGGACATAAATGAGGCATTAACTAGGGATAATAGTCAAAGCAATTTAAGATCCTCAGCAAATCTTACACTCAGAGAGGAGGCTTGTAAAAGCAGACAGCTTTTAAAGACCCCTATAATTACACTGAGCCCATGTAGGGTATCTAGGATAATATCTTTTAAAAAAAAGAGAGGTCAGTCATCTTTAGGGAGAGAGAAGTGCTGTTATCAGAATGGGAAAAGGGCCATGGGGTAGAAAGAACCCTAATATTTTAACACTAAAGAATTTGGGGGAGGGGGTCCTTGATCAAAACTGAGTAAGTGCTATGCATGTTTATAAATCCTAAAACTCCTCGGATGATGAGGCAGGAAGACTATGTGTTTAAGTTATGCAGATGCTGGCTTAATGAAACAACAACTATTAAGTAACTACACAATTTAGGGTTTCAACTAAGAACAGAAGTTACTAGGGCCTTAGTGGTGGTTTTGCCTTGAAGCAGCCCTTGCTGTATGTCAGTTAGACTTCCTAAACTGTATCTTTGAAGAGAAAAAAATTGCAGAATATGATTCCACTATCCCTTCTGGCCCTCTATTTCAGTGGTTTCCAAGAGACAGCTCATAATTTGAATCTTGTCAGGTGGACTACCAAAACAAAAACAACAAAAAACTTAAGGTGTGAATGAAAGTCAAGGTGTATGTATATAATTGAAATACCCTTGGGCCATTTTCACATCTTGATTTTGACAGTGACAGCCACAACAAACAGATGGCTGCTGCTGACAAGAACTGAATCATTAAACCTAATGGTAATTAATGTTTTTACAGCTTTCTGTTTAGAAAGAGACTTCACACATGAAAAGGTTCTACTTGATCCCCACAGCAGCAGCAGCACTGAAACAAAAGACTGTTATAACCAGTCCAGCCCTTGTCCAATTGAAGAAACTAAGGCTTCTAGAAGTGGAAGGTAGGGGATGGTGAGTTGGGTCAGCAGGTAAGAGCACTTGCTCTCCCACAGCCCAGGATTGATTCCCAACACCTACAAGGCAGCTCACGGAGAGTCTATAACTCCACTTACAGATACTCTGACCAGGCTCTCTTTTGGCTTCTGCAGGCACCAGATACATTTGTGATGCACAGACATACATGCAGGAAAAACACCCAAACAGAAAATAAAATAAACAAAAATAAAAGAGTGGAAGATTTGCCCAATCCCATGGCAGATGAATAAAAAGCCCAGGACATGAATCTGAATACTCAAAATGTTTTAGACATCCATACACCCTGCCTTGCTTCCCACTGTTGTTTGACAAAATTTAAATGAATTAAAGAAATCTGAATACTAATATTCTTTGATTAGATACTGAGAATATATTTTCTTGAAAACCCAAACGACCTTAATTTCCAAGTGGTAGATGATTCACTGAAATCTGAAGGACTAAGCCATGATTAGGAATCAGACAGTTATTTGACCTACATGGAAGTGTATAGCAAAAACAGAAGCCAAAAATTCCTTCCAATCTTCAGTTTAACACAATGTGTAATTTCCAATCTTCAGTTTAACTCACATGTGTAGCAATGCTACTATAAACAACCCTCTGACTGCCAGTCTTAAAATATAGGGTATACATCTATGTACAATACCATACTTGGCTACATCACCTTGCTTTATATAAGGTCATTTACGTTTACAAGAATGACTCAAGTCACCTAATGTCATATTTCTCAGAACTTACTTCATAAGTCAACAAATGTATGTGTGTATAGCCTCTTGAAGCAGCAGCAGCCCCTTTCAGGTAAAAAGGCTTATGGGAAGCAGAGCCAAAAACTCCGAACACAGAACCTCCACCAATTCCTGAATATTTATAAAATACTGAAATGCTTAACAGCCAGGTGTGGTACTATGTGTTCCAGAAACTAAGACAGAAGGGTCTCTGGTTTGAGCCCAGCCAGCAAGATCCCATCTCAAGACAGAAAGTAATAATTGCTCAACAATGAAGTGGTTCAAATTTAAGTGATCTGAGGGGGCGTATGCTTAGTTTTGCACACATGCAAATCATGTACATATCCTATTAGTGGTACTTAGTCTCAGGAGCAAATTCACCTCCCAGAGAGAGGGTTTGTAATGGCAGTCATTCCTCATTTTACCACAAGGACAAGTAAATGTTTGCGATAAGAAATCCATCAGCTGCAAGTGCCTTCATTACCATCTTCTACCAATAAGGGCTTTTCTAGACAAATTAAAACTGGGAAACTGAAAAGCATGTAAAGAAAATATTTTGAAGAGAAGCATAGCATCTAATTAGTCCCATTTTCCTCCTTTGGAAATACTGTAATGAGTCAGCAGGTGCTTAACCACCAAAATTACATTTTATCACAAAGCCAGAAACTGTTTAATATTTAAACAGAAAACTCAGGGACAGATAAGAACATGCAAATAGCACATATTAGGAAACTGCATATCCCATCTGACAGTTTATGCAAGAAAGTCCTATGAGGTTGACATGAAACTACTGAGGCACTCAAAGACACAAATACCAGGAAAAAAAAAAAAAACCTGAGGCTACCAGATAATCCCACTTCCTCCCTTCCCGGGCATACGGGAACTCCAGGCTCATACTGTTGTCTACCAAGAAAAGTGAAGAATTGCAGAAAGGAGAAGAATGGATGAAGCTTTATAATATACAACAGGGGCTAAGGTGAGGTGTTAGGGAGACAGTTTATCATTTGCAAAGTGCTGCTTTGCAAACATGGCGACATGAATTGAACCCCTAGAAGCCTGTCTTTTTTTCAAAGTGTTATAGTATGTGGAAATCAACAGATCCCTGGGGTTCACTGGCTAGCCAGCTTATCAAGTTGTAGGCCAGTAGACCCTGTCTCCTACAGCTAAACACTGGGTGGAATCAGGGGAACACTTGCAGAAGAGGAGGAAGGATTGTAGGAGACAGAGGGGATGAGGACACCACGAGAACACAGTCAACAGAATGAACAAGAAAGACTAATAGGGGCTCACAGAGACGGAGGCAGCAAATACACAGCCTGTATGGGACTGAGCTAGGTCCTCCACATATACCTTACAGCTGCATAGCTTGGTGTTCTCATGAGAGTGGGGAGTATCTCTGAATCTTTCGTCTGTGCCAGGGAACCTTTTTCTCCTACCGAGTTGCCTCATCAAGCCTTAATATGAGGGTTTGTGTGGAGTCTTACTGTATCTTGTTAGGCTGTTTGGTGGATTAGCCTTCCTAGGAGGTGTGTTTATTTTAAACAAAGAAAGAGTTGATCCGGGGAAGAAGAGAGGTGGGACAAGAGATTGGGAGAAGTGGAAGGAGGGGAAACTGCTAGAAAATGTCTGAGCTCAAGGTTTCTAGAAGTCAGTGTAAAGTCTCTTAATAGTCGCACAGTATTTCCAAGTAAAAGGTTTTACTAGAAGTGTTCCCCCAAGTCTATGATTAAATGAAAGACTCAAATAGTATGTGGGCAGGAGGCTACAAAGAAGGTAGCAATGACTCTCCCACAGAGTATAAATGCCATCCAAAGTCCAAAAGTGCAAGTCTCACTGTATTCACCCAACAGAAGGAAAGGAGAACATTCTATAGGATGACATAATTTGAAACTAGTTTGGTTCCTTTAGGAATAATGTTATTATTAGTTTAACATGCATCAGAAATAAAATATAACTAATACTTATGATGCTGGCACTGGGATTAAACTTTAAGATGAGTTTTTTTTTTTTTTTAAATATGAGTCCTACTAATCAACTCAGCACAGCAGTTTACCAACTGAGGTTATCGACCCTATAATCATGTTTGGAATTCCAGTAATAGTTTTATGCTGACATGTTAAAAACACAGCATTAAAACCAATATTTTTTTTTTTTAGAATCAGGAGAGACTTTGGAGATCTGAATATAACCATGTGTGAGAAATGGTAATACCAAAGTCCAGAGCAATCAATGTGATGCTCAGCCACCCAAGCCACTTAGAAACTGACTGTTGCCTGAGTCAACACCAGGCAAATCCATGATTTCCCCACAATCTCCAAGTTCTCAGTGAAGCATTTCTACATGCATATATGATCTTCCACTGATGCAAAACAAAGCACATTAGGAACTTTTTCACCCCAATCACATAGGTATCATCCTCCATCACTTAAGAGAATGCATGTGAAAACAGATACACACTGTGAGAGTTTTCCTGGGGGAAAGAGAGCAGGAAGTCCTAGCTCTTTAAATCTTTTGAACCTCCTTTGTCCTGGGTGTGTGGTGTGTCAGTGTGGTGTGTTTTTCTGTAGAACACATATAAATATAGAAGACTACACCTGGTTATCATAGGCAAAGAAACTTGTGTCATCATGTAGACAACACTCAGGTCTGGGACTATCATTTGAGCTCCAACAGTCAAGTTATTTCTGCCTTCATGGAAGGAAAGGACAACAAATGACCCTGGTTTGCATGGATCCTGTCATTAGGAAACAAGCTGCTCCCTTGGTGTACACAGCAGTTAACCTTACACAGCTGTTCCAGGGACAGATAGCATCTGTTCCTTCTATCCTACACAAACCTAAAGCTTTGGTGCTGGATGAAGCCACCAAACCCTTCCTCTAGAGCAAATTCATTAAGACTTCATTGTCTTCCTCTGCTCTTATTTTCCTGGACAAAAAATTGCTAGGTTTTTGGTTTTGCTGTTATTGCCAAATTATACTGCAAGAGCCTCCCGCACACACAGCTGAGCTGCTGGTAGACAAGCCAGCTCAATAGCCACAGATAACAGCCTCAGAACTAAACACATGCCCAGAAAACCAGCACACGGACAATGCCACAGCACCAATGGAAACTTACTGCAAGCATTATTAATTGGGAATAGGAATACCAAACATGTGAATCATCCTTAATGTAGTATTCAAACTATAGGAGAGTGATTAGCATGTACTCCATCTTGTGTGTATTTTTAAGTCTCTATGTAAGAACCAACAGTATGCCCGCTATTCTTCCTCAGTACTAACAAAGGTGCCTTCTGAATCTACCACCTTTGTCTAGTAAACTCATTACTTCTCTCTTATATTTACCTCTAAGGAAGATTGTGATAGATAAGAGACTACTAATGATACAACTAAATTGGTAATCTCTGATAAAATTCAGTCTTGGTCCTCTATGTGTGGACCAACAAATAGCACTCCATTTTCTCATAGCTATTGCTAGAATATTGATATTACTGCTGTGGTCTAGCTATCTTAGGGGCATAACACAATCACTGCCATCATGCAGGAAGAGACTATTGTGGTGACCTACAAAATGGCCTGGCCTCGAACTCATGGCAATGAAACAAGTAGAATACAGTGATAGCCACATCTATGGTTATGACAAATGAGTAACCTGACCCTCCACTAAGACTCCATTCAACACTTCATCCTGCCCACCCCAGCTTTCGTCTGATCTTGGGGTATATAAGAATATATAGGGGGTAGGTTAACTGAGGGTGGGGCAACACTAAAAGATTTGTGTGTGTGTGTGTATGTGTGTGTGTGTGTGTGTGTGTGTGTGTGTGTGTGTTTGGTTGGTTACCTGTGAAGTAACTGCCCTTTTTATTCTTCAGCCGCATAAAACGCATTCTATTGATGCCCTTTCTGTGGTGAACAAACATTTCCTTACATATCTCCATCTCTAGGAAAAATAAGGCACCAATTATAAAAAAAATGATGTAAAGATGAAAACTAGATGGACACAATCATCTTTGAACTGTACATATTATATATGAGTACCTACAGACCACACAAGTAAGTGTCAATGGGTACATATACATCATATATGCATGTCAATAAATATAACTTAAGAGTTCTTATTAAACTGGGCAGTGGTGGTGCATGCCTTTAGTCCCAGCACTTGGGAGAGGCAGAGACAGGCAGATTTCTGAGTTCGAGGCCAGCCTGGTCTACAAAGTGAGTTCCAGGACAGCCAGAGCTACACCGAGAAACCCTGAAAAAAAAAAACAATAATAGAAGGGGCTGGAGAGATGGCTCAGTGGTTAAGAGCACTGACTACTCTTCTGAAGATCCTGAGTTCAAATCCCAGCAACCACATGGTTGCTCATGACCATCATTAATTGGATCTGATGCCCTCTTCTGGTGTGTCTAAAGACAGCTACAGTGTACTTAGATATAATAAATAAATCTTTAAAAAAGAGTTCTTATTATGTAACATGTTAAAGTGCTCTTTCAGAAAAATAAAGCATGAGTACCCACAAATACTATCTCAATTAATACCCTATTTTACAGTCTATTGAACTATTTTGATTTCATTTGTTACATTTATCAACTAAAATACTGATCTTTCAACTAAACAATTGTGATCCTCTCAATGGGTATGGGGTGACTTAAAATTCTGTAAATTTTTGTTCTTTGGAAAAATGAAATTAAAAGCATAAAACATGAAAAACTTATGAAGGTTGGGGATGCAGTTCAATTAACAGACTGCTTGCCTAATTAGCATGCACAAAGCCCTGGGTTAGAGATCCAGTACATATAAAGTAACCGTAATGATGTCTGTCTATAATACCAGTACTCAGGAGATTGACATAGGAAGGATCAGTTCAAAGTCATCCTAAGCTTCATAGCAAAGTCTGAGGCCAGCTGAGAACAGAGATCGTGTCTCAAAAGCAAAACTTACTTTGTTAATGTAAGTTACAATTCTTTTTTTTTTTTTTTTTTTTGGTATTTGTGACAAAGTTTCACTATAACTTAAACTGGACTTATCACTCTCCTGCCTCCACCTCCAGAGCTCTAGGATTACCCCATCATACCCTCATGCCATGATTAAAATTCCACATGCATCTGCAAGCAACGCAGTGCGTGATTTGGGAAGAATTACAGGCTATAGATTATTTGGGCTCCTGCTATGCCAGTATCAAGTAGAGTCACTACCTACTGCCAAAAAGCCTAAAAGCCCTCCCTCTATGTGCCTCTCATTCCTTTATGCCTTTTGAGCACATTCATTGTCCATCTATATCTCTATAATTTGTAGAAATGGGTGTGGATGAGGTAAATGTTATATATGGTTTTTGTTTTCAATTTTCTGAGACAGCATTTCTCTATGTAGCCTAGGATGACCACAAAACCATGATCCTTCCATGTCTATTACCCTATTGTTTGCATTATTGTCATGTATCATCAAGCCCAGGCTTTTATCTGTAATACAGTTCGAATCAACAGCACACTCACATGCAAGGTAGTTCTGTACCCTTGAGCTATATCCCAGTCCAGTATCTGCTTTAACTACTTCCAATAATTCTACTAAAGTATACAAATGGGTACAGAAGCCAAGTCCTAGTAGAAACTATCCAGGGGTAGTTTACTCTCTGCAAAACTAGTATACACTTCATGTATTATTATTATATTATTAGGCTTGTATTGTAGATCTATGCAGACTTATCCTAGTCCTCAAAAGGATTCTTGAATGGGAATCAGGCAAATCAGCAACATTTCAATTCATGCTGTCAAGTTTCAACAGTTTCTAAAGGCTAGAAATTACACAAAAGTTTAAGAAAAGTAAACTACTAACATAAGCAGATATTTTTGTACAGGTAAACCTTTCCCTGACATTCTCCTAGGAGATGACTTTTAAATCAAATTCAAGAAACAAGTCAATGACCAGTATTAGAGGGCACGCCACCACAGCAAAGTTCTCAGGGCTGCCCACTAGCTTCCAGAATGTGCAGGCAAGAGAGATTATGCTCCATTATGCCACATTAAGGAACTCCTTCCCCATACCATAGCATTAATGGTACTTCCACTTCATCCAGGGGCATCAAGGCCAAAAAGGTATGTTTTTGTATATGTTTCACATCAAAAGATGAGAATTTGAAAGTAGGTCCAACCATAAGGCCATCTTTAGCTCAATTAAACCCATGAGTCAGGTCAAAATTGCCCATGATGATAGTCAAATAGTGAAGTAAAACACCTGGCTGCAGCCTGGTCTGATCTCTTAGTCTTACTCCTGAGATTGATTGCAGTTTTCTTGCAACAGTATTGCAGTTCCCTTTATCAGGAAAGTCAATCTATTTTCTCGCTTTAATCAGCACTATCTTTGGCTAACAGACTTCATTCAGGCAGCACTAATCGTTTTCAAGTCTAGATTTCATGTCCAAGGAAGTTTTGTATACCTTGGTATGATCTTCAAACCTTGAGTGTGGACAAGCTTGACCTACCTGGTTATAGACTGGAAAGCATGTGGATAGAACAAGGAGTTGAGGCAAGAAGAGCCATCTTCCAAATCACTCAAGTCACAAATGAACATCAAAAGATAGGCCCAACTCCAAAACCCCCAGCCTCTGTAGCTAGTGGGGTAACCCAATCACAAGAGAACACACATGGTATGTAGTCCCTGATAAGTGGATATTAGCCTAGAAGCTTGGAATACCCAAATACAATTCACAGACCAAATGAAGCTTGAGAAGAAGGAAGACCAAAGTATGGATACTTTGGTCCTTATTAGATAGGGTACAAAATACCCATGGGAGGAAATACAGAGACAAAGTGTGGAACAGAGAGTGAAGGAAAGATCATCCAGAAACTGCCCCACCTGGGGATCCATCCCATATTCAGTTACCAAACCCAGACACTAATGTGGATGCCAACAAGTGTTTGCTGACAGGAGCCTGATATAGCTGTTTCTAGAAAGGCCCTGCCAGTGCCTGACAAATATAGAGAGGGATGCTCTCAGCCAACCATTGAACTGAACACAGGGTCCCCAATGGAGGAGCTAGAGAAAGGACCCAAGGAACTGAAGGGGTTTACAGACCCATAGGAGGAACAACAATATCTACCACCCAGTACGCCCAGAGCTCCCAGGGACTAAACCACCAACCAAAGAGTACACATGGAGGGACCCAATGGCTGTAGCCACATGGGTAGCAGAGGATGGCCTGGTCGGGCATCAATGAGAGGAGAGGCTCTTGGACCTATGAAGGCTCATTGCCCCAGGGTAGGGGAATGCAGGTCAGGGAAGTGCAAATGGGTGAGTTAGTGAGCAGGAGGAGGGGGGATGTGATAGGGAGTTTTCAGAGGGGAAACAAGGAACGGGGATAGCATTTGAAATGTTAGATAAAGAAAACATCTAATAATAAAAAATTTAAAAAGTCCACTCTTAAAATCAGTATCTAATTAAGTGATTTAAAAATCACTAAACTTGGTAGTTTGAT
>BDUI01000480.1:55847-89921 GCA_002335545.1 Apodemus speciosus | reverse complement strand
AGAGAGAGAGAGAGAGAGAGAGAGAGAGAGAGAGAGAGAGAGAGAGGATAGTGGTTTGCCAAAAAGGTTATGACCCACAGGTTGACCACTGGGTTAGGGGATAAGGAAGTTGTCAAAAAGTCAAATTCATCAGCCCAGATTTAAAATTAGAATATCTCAGGGCAGAGTTGGGCATCTCATAAGAACATTTTTTTCTCTTTTCTTTTATTGGATATTTTCTTTATTTACATTTCAAATGTTATCCCCTTTCCTGTTCCCCCCCCCCAGAGACCCCCTATTCTATCCCCCTCCCCCCGCTTCTATAAGGGGGTTCCCCCACCTACCTACCCAGTCCTGCCCTGCCTGCTCACCCTGACATTCCCCTACACTGGGGAATCAGGCCTTCACAGGTCCTAGGGTCTCTCCTCCCACATGCAGCTGGAGCCGTGGGTCCCTCCATGTATACTCTTTGGTTGGTGTTTAGTCCCTGGGAGCTCTGGGAGAGGGTCTGGTTGGTTGATATTGCTGTTCTTCCTGTGGGGCTGGCTCAGCTGATAAAGGCTAGGCTCACAACCGAAAATAAGAACAGCTTTTTTTTTTTTTTTTTTTTTTTTTTTTACTGTGCTGAAGTTGGAAGTCACTGGATGCAAGCAAGTCTTTCAAATTAAAAGATAACTTTTTGTCTCATGTAAATAGAAAAGGCTTTAAAATCTTAAACAATCGCTACTACCAGCAAGACAGTTTGTCTTTTAGAGAAACTAAATTCTTAGTGTTGTCTATATTTTGGCAACCCAGGTCCACTTTGAATCCACTTTAAATTTCCTATGTCTCAGACAATTCTTGGCATAATAGCGAAGTACTTAATACATTAAAGAAAACTTATTGTGGTCTCAATAAGTACTGCAAGCTATCCTGGAACTCATTATGTGGCTGAGTCTGTACTTGAACTTGTCATTTTCTTGCCTCAGCCTCCTGAGTGCTAAGATTGCAAGTGTATACTACCAAGTCATGGTGTTCAATACATATTGGTTCATACATATTGGTTTGTACATATTGGTTCAGTGGAAGAAATTACAAATTAACACAGGATTTTAGAACATATTTCAGTGGCCAGCACTCCTCTTTCAAAATATTATCATGATCAAAATAGCACATAAAGGAGACAGAAAACTGGGAGTAATCTATTCTGCAAGATTAGTAAGCACCAGGGAATGTATGTATGTCCCAATTCTCTGGTTTAGATGACATTATTGGTAGAGGTTGTTTCATATAAAAAAATGTGTGAAAATAACTTGTGACATCTGTGTCAGTAACATTAAAGGAAGTTATCTGTGGCAATGAGGAAAGATGCAGCTAGAGTTTGCATTAATGTGAAATTTAATTGTTTATATAACAACTTAAAAACAAAATGACATTACAACCTGAGTATCCCTTAACGGAGATGTTTGAGGCAAGATACATTTTGGGTTTTAGAACTTTTAATTTTGGAATATTTGCACATGCATAATGGGATATTTTATGGATGCAACCCAAGTATAGATAGGAAATTAATATGTATCACATGTACCTTGTCCACATAACCTAAAGGCAGTTTTATATAGCATTTTGTATGAATGGGTTCAGCATATGGAATCTTATACTTGTAGCATCTTATTGAAGCTCAAAAGTTTTTAATGTGKGATCATTTTAGATTTTGGATTTAGTAATTAAGGATATTTTCTCCCTTTCCCTACTCTCTATGTCTATCTCTGTTTGTCTATTATCTATTACTATCCCTTTTCTTTCTTATCTTTCCCTATAAACTGTGAATGATGATTATACCTTTCTATCTCCCAAATTAGAGAAGTGCATAATTTCTACATGTTACTGTATTATATAAATATTAATGCTTATTATCACTTTGGGTTTTTAATTGGTAAATATTCTTGTAGCAACTATCACATCCATTGATCTTTCCCTTCATAGCGTATCCCAAGAAGCCTGTGGCTGTCTCTAAGATAAAAGAAGATGATTTTTAACACAGACAAAATTTTTTTGACAAGACAATAATACTAAGTAAAAAAAGACTTTTAGAAACATCCTTTTTAGATAATCCACACATTTCAACAGTTAATCACCAACACATTCCATATTGGGCTCATAATCTGCAGAGGTAGTACCAGAAAGAAAGGTGCTGTTTAGGTGCTGTGCTCTGCTCTCCTCCATTTCCAGGTGGTTCTTTTCAACTAGCCCAGTTATTTTCATCATACTCCCTTTTATCTTACATTTACCACATAACCTCTACAACATGAATCTAGGGCAAAAGAGGAGAGATTAGATCTAACACTATTGATTCATTGATGTGGGCTCTGTTGGTTTTGATTTTAGAAGGTCAATGCCCTATGGGCCAAATTTGTTCAAAGGACACACATGCAATAATGGTATAGTGCTTCCTGCTTTCAAAAATCCAACCATCACTGTTTAAATGTAGGTATCAGTGAGAAAATGTAATGTGTGCTTTAAAAAGTCTCTGCATGTGATAGCATCATTCTATAATTATGTTTTAAATAAATGATGACCTTTTACAACATGTCATAGTAATAATATTGTTGATACTTCAGATAAATGGTTCCTGTTTCATTTTTAATGTGTCATTAACTTACTAGTACTGAAAATTCAACCATGTTTTTAAAAGAATCACAGACGAAAATAAAATTATATTAGTAATTTACTATAGAGCAATGAATTTCCCTTATGCTTATTTAATAGTACATTAATATTGTGAAAATTCCTTTGAATGCAAAATTATTACTTAGTTGTGCTGGGTGGTAGGTAGGTAGAAAATGAGAAAAATTCCAAGTAGAGTAATTGAGGAATTGTGATAATACCTTAGAGAAGAGACTTTCAAATATATTTCAAGTGCCAGGGACATAGCTCGGTAGTAGAATGCTGTACCAGCATGCACAATGTCATGGATTCCATTCTTAGCTCCACAAAAGCACAGAATTATAGAATATGAATAAATAAACACAATAAATTATATTTTGGAGTATGGGTATAGTGGTATATCTAGTGGTACCAATACTTAGGAGGCAAAGGTAGAACAATAGTCCACAAATCAAAGAAGAACATGGTTGAGAGCTAATCTAGGCTTATATGAGTTGTCCTGGGGAGTCTATTTCTGTTTAGCCCAGATAGAGAGGGCAACAACACATATTCATTCTAGCTTGGTAATGACTTCATCCGTGACCAGTGTGGTGAATTGGTGGGTTTGTTGAGATTACTTACAGGAAAATGAGTTTGTCTCATGCAGCAGCATCACTGAAAAGTCCACCGTAGTATGGCTGATGGCTCAAAAACTGCAGCACATCTTTCAGGATGTTCCAATGAATTCCTTCTTCTCTCCAAGCAACTGCTTACTAGTTACATAAGCTCAGAGAGAGCTTCTCTGCTCCTCTTAGGGAGGAACATTTTAATTCAAACAGAACAGGTACACAATACCTAGTCTATGGATTAGGATTCCAAATGGGAAATAACACAAAGAAAAGGCAGAAATCTCCAACTTACACTCTTGGTTTGTGAATCTTTGGACACAGTTATCCCTGCTTCCATTAGTTCCAGGAAAGTCCTCATGGTACTTGGGGGGTTAATGGGTACCTTGAATGCATTAGAAATTGATCAGTTCTTCTTTATGGATATTCTATTCCCATGATTGAATCTCATTCTTATACCGATGAAATTTCACATCACTTGAACAAACCCTTTTTATGTCCAAAAGTCAGGATCCATAGTTCTTAGTCATTTATTTTAAAGTTAAAAGCATTTGTTTTTCTTCCCTCACACTTGCTCATTTTCTGAGGTTAAAAAGGCAATCATAAATTTGGTATGATAAATTTTCCTTTCATTCTCCTCCTCTGTTTCAATATGCCAATCAAGCTGTCAGCTCGCTTTCTCTGGAGATTTGTAACACTTCACCTTTAGTCTCATTAACCTATTTGGCTTTTGTTGCACATGAAAAAAAAAACTCATCCTAACACTTAAAACCCTGGAAGTTACAATTCAGAACTTTTTCAACTGTCCTTTGGAGTTCTGTCTCCTGTTTATTCTTTATTTTCTGTCTTTCAGGGAGAAAATATCCTTTTCCTTTTAACCATCTTCCATTGAGTCCATTTTCCGAAATGAAGTATGAGTTACACTCATAACTTATAGATGGGTCTACTTTCACACATTTTAAACTGCAGTCAAACTTTACTCATTTATTTGAACTCTGAATTTTGTGAAACTTAAGATTTCCCCAAGTGCTGGAATTAAAGGCATATGGCACTATACCCAGCAAGAATTGTTCTTAAACCTAAGCAAACTGAAAATAAATCTTTTGAAAATATTAATGAATAGATGACCTAATGGCACCTGATGAGATCAGTTTAAGTTAATGTAGCTACTTGATTGTTGGGGGGGGGGGAGCTTCTAAAACATAGAAGTTTAAATTGACATTAAGGACACATTGCTAGTGTCAGATTGTCTTCTTTGGAACCTTTGCTCCACAATTAGAATTTTCTGTGTGATCTTGGTGCAATTATTTCTTGGAGTCATGATTTCTTATCTATAAGACATGAGAAAATACTACAAATACCTCCTAAAGAGTATTTCAAGTGTCTTGAAGAGTGATTTAAGTTAAATATATAAAATACTTAACACCTTGCCAGAAAGGTACCTTGTACATTGGCTACTGACCAAGTCTGTTTTTCCAGAATTTGATCCTGGAAAAAGGATTCATAGATAAATTGTCTATCTGGTCAATAGTCCCAGGGAATGCTGAGAACAGAGTGTGGAGACAAGTCAGAAGTGAAACCAACCAATACAGTATGTCATCTATGAAGCTGTCATTGTGGGTAACTGGGGTTCACACCTTTCACGATCTTGATAAAACTGCACAGCATACATCTCAAAACTGTGCCAGACAACAAGGGAGATAGTATTTTTGTTGCTCAAATCTTTTAGACTACATTAATATAGTTACTAAGCAGTTTCAATGATGCATGCCTTTAATCTCAGCACTTGGAAGGCATAGGCAGGCAGATCTCTGAGTTCATGGCCAGCTTGGACTACAGAGTGAGTTCCAGGACAGCTAGAACTACAACACAATTATGTATTATTTGGTGTGTGTGTGTGTGTGTGTGTGTGTGTGTGTGTGTGTGTGTGTGTATACACTTACACATGAGTGCTTCTGTGTATCTATGTGTATGGCAATGAATGCAGCCATGAAGATACTACAGTGAGTGTGTGGAAGTAATGGGAAAACTTTCAGAAGTCAGTTTTTGACCTTCTACCTTGGTGAGGCAGGATCTTGTGTTTCTGCTGCTGCACTACATACTCCAAGTTAGCTGACCCTTGAAGCTTCCAGATGATCCCTGATATGGGGAAATATTCTGTGGGGTGCATGGGCATTGTATGGAAGCAAAAGGAACTGGTGGGGGGTGCCAGAGAGATGGCCCTGCGTGGGGCAGGAGAGTCGGTGGGTTAAGAGACTGCTGGAGTGAAATCACCTGGCGGGAGGCTTGTGGCCCATTGGTCGCTGGCACTAGGACAGGAATGTCCCGCACCATTTTTTTTTAATATTTCCTGCAACAATTCTGCTTTGCTTTCCATCTCATCATATGAGTGGGGTGATCAAAAACATACATAGCTACATCTAGCTTTTTGTTCAGGTTGCTGGGTAGAACTCACATTGTTTGGTTGGCATAGCTACTGCYTCGGCCTGTTGAGTTTTCTCCCTGGCTCTATTATTCACCTCTTATCTTCAGACAGGGTTTTTCTGTGTACCAGCCCTGGCTGTCCTCTAACTCATTTTGTAGAGCATTCAGGCCTTGAACTCACAGAGACGCACCTAATTCTTAGAGAGTTTACTAAGATTTCTACCTATGATGACTTGGCTATTGTGGACTTTACAGTTTTATTGTGACTCAAGTAGAGCATCTTGAAGTTCTAATAGGATACATTTAAGAAATTCTGGTCCTCCCACTGAAGGTGTGGTCAGTCACAAGAACCATGCTTTTGTATGTAAGTTCAGGGTAGCAAGGCACTGAAACAGAGAATCARAACTGTTCAGAACAGCAGATGCTATAGCAAGGTTGTCAAGAGACTATATGAAGGGGCTGGAGAAATAGCTCAGAGGTTGAGTACTCACTTTCTCGAGGAGGACTGGAATTAGATTCCCAGAGCCCTCATAGAGGTTCACAAGCATCCATAATTCCAGTTCCGTAGGATTTGATGCCATCTTCTTACCTCTGTAATCACCAAGCACACAAATGGTACACATACATATACAAAACACATAAAAGGAAGTGAATAAATATGGTTTTAAAGAGGATATGTCAAATCTATAGAGAAAGTCAAGGCTAGAGTAGAAAACTGAGGAAGTATTGTGAGAGTCAGACTATGGGCCAAGGCAAGTAGAAAAAGGCAGGTACCTGCTGTGATTAAAACAAGCAAACAAAACAAAACAAGACAAAACAAAAACCTAGACCTGGAAAAGCTGACAAGTCATGTCCAGAGCATGCTATGCTGGCATAAAAACTTTGTCTCTGAAAATTGGTGTTAAGCATATGAAATTTAAATGAAAAGCTTTCTTTTAACCCAGAAAAGAATAGCAAAAAAATGAGTTGTTTTATATGTCAAAATCACAAAACTTCAAAACTTGGGGCAACCTACAAGGTCTACTGAAAACCCAGCATGCCCTTCAAAATTCAGCTCAAATGTAAATATCAAAGAAGCTTCCTCCAGGTACCTCTTCTCCTTTCTACATTGTTATGACATCACCTCAATCTCTTCTGCGATACTTACTTTGATACCTTAGTTTCAATGACACAATTACCTGAGTCTTTAGTCATTCGGTGGCCAGCTTCCTGGGAGGTCTCACACTTTCACCATATAATGGAAGGATCTTGCTTGCATATGTCAAGCCTGGGTAATAATTGGTAGAATGGAAGGCCAATCATTGCTGTGAAAGGTGTGTAAATTACCATGTGGGTTAATAAATATTAGCCAAACATGTGTGCAAATAGCCTCTCCTAGCTGATTTCCCTAGTGGCCCTTTCAGCAATGTTTTTTTTTTTTCCTGAACCTCTGTGTATAGATGGAATGGGCCCAGCCCCTTCTGTTGCTGAGCAGTGCAAAGTGCCTTTCTCAGCAACATCTTTAGTTGACAGCTGCTCAGGAAGTCCCCTTGGTTGGTGAATGTTACACTGAGCAATGCAAATTCTGAACACTGAGTGAAACCTGTTTTCTCTGGGTAACAGTTCCCACCAGAGACTTGACTCAAGTGAGCCCTCAATACTTTACCACAAGTCATTCTGAACAGGCTTTGAACCTTTAACTTTCCTACTTATTTGGAGTGTTTAGATACAGGTGTCTAAGGATCTTGGCCACAAATCAAGCCATTTTCCTTTTCTCTTGGGGTGGAGGAACACTCATGTAAGTATTGGTTGTGTGATAGACTTCTTGGGAGACAGAACATACATCTCTATTTACCCAAGATAGGGATTTCATAACAGACCAAAATATGGATACTATCAAAGTTCACCTTGATGAACCAATGTGTTTTATGGGTATCACTTGCAGGAATGTGGGTGAGTCATCACAGATGCACAAATAACACAAATACAGTTAGACCATCAAAGGCCATGCTAGCATGGGTGACAGCTCAAAAGAGCTGGAAATATCGAGCATACTACATAGCCTTCAGGCAGCTCAACAGGTTGGAAGGTGCCCTTTCCAGGTGTCTCAGTTGGTTTTAACTTCTCCCAGGGGACTTGACTCATTTATTTTCCTTCTAGGCAGTGGAGCTGGTCTCTGCTTTTTCCAGGCAACTGGGCTTGCTCGAAAATGACTCTAAACAGCTTTAACTGTTTATATATTCTTGGGAGATGAAGAAGCCTAGTGAATCTAGACAGTTTCAGGGACTTCCTAAAGCCATATTGAGTTGTTTACCTCCTGTCTTAATGAGCTTTGCTACAGGATAAAGTATTTCAATTTTAAGGAAACTGCTATCAAACAATGGTTGCGGGACATCATGAGCATCTCAATTTGTCAAGTTATTGACAACTTTTGGAGAATGATTATTTACTCAGAATGTGTGAGAGAGACTGTAACCTCTTTGCTTTGCTACAGACCATTCTTGCCTTGTTTGAACACTAAAACATTTCAGATCCTTTAGTTAAGTCACACTAGTCCCATAATGGTTTAATTTATATTTCAGTCATCATAATAATTCTAATGCTGACTAATTGAATAAAATATTAATTTGTACTTAGTTCTTTGGACCACAAATCTGTTCTTAAACAATAGATGAATAGCACAAGCAGAAACTAGTCATATCACTTCTTTCAAAACTTGATGACTGATCTCCGTGCATTTGTGATTCACTTCATGCATGGGAAACTTGTGTTGCCTATTGTCTGCTAGTGACAAATATCAGTGAACTTAAGCAAAATATGATAATAAACCATGGAGTTGTCTAAGAAAGATGAAATTGAAGGAAAGAAAAGTGAGAATCTTGACATTTAAGTCCATATGAACATAAATGAAAATAAACTGACAAATATTACAAAGCAAAAAGCTGACTTTGGGAATATTGGTCCTACTACCATTCTCAAAATATTTAGCAAAGAGGATTATATCAAACTTATAAATGAACCAAGTGGTCATGATGAAATATTGAAGATGTCTACAAAGAAGTAATCACTACAAAACCATGTTAAGATATTTTTATAACCCCACAAGTGCAGGGAGCAAGATGTAGGAAGCTCAGTCTTAGAATATGCCAATTTATCAGGTAATTTGCATAAGAAATAGCAGGTATGACGTGAGGAAATTTGGTAAACTTCTTTTCCGTATGTTTCTTTTGTTTTGTTTTAATTTTATTGAAGAGACAAAAATCAACAGGACAGATTCCATCTTGTCCTCCAAACTCTATTTTTAAGCTGCTGTCCTTGGAAAAAGCTACTGTCTAGAAAGCTACTGTCTTCTGTCCTTGGAGTGATATTGCCCCCACCCTTGGGYTCTGGAAAAGAGACCAACATTCCTTTACCCTCTCATTAATGCCAAGGTTTGAAAATCCCTGCCTATGGTTTCTTCCTTTACAAATCTCCTTCACCTAGAGCTGGGGTCACTCTCCTTCCTGTTCCATCAGGAAGGTTTGTGGCTCAAGCTTGAACTTTAATAAAGACCCTCATGTGCTGGCATTGGGAGTTGTGGTTCCTGTTGGTCTCTTTGGGGTTTTAACAATCCGGGCACAGCATTATGATGTATTATTATTTGGGTCCTTTACCTGCATATATTCACATATACCACATGAGCACAGTACCAGTAAAGCACAGAACTCTCTATGACTGTAGTTTAAACTAATTATAAGGTGCCATATGGGAATTAAAGTGGGGGTCCTTCAGAAGAGGCTCTTAACTGCCAAGCCATCTCTCCAGCCCTTGTTTTGATGCAAAGATAGTCTTGGCTAAATATCCTAGTCTAGTCTTCACCCACATATCTTGTCACCTGCATGCTAGGATTATAGGAGAACACCTCTGTGCCCAAATGTCTTTTAATATGTTTTTACAAAGAAATGAAAGTACTTTAATTTTCAAAGTATTCCACATTTAAAATTATAGTATACTAAACAAATATTTAATTTTAACATATTTTACCTTTTAGTTTTTAATGTACTTTGTAAAGGTTGCAGAACAGTTATAATTTTGTACATTATTTTTAAGACTTCTTTGAAATAGATTTATGCTTAATACTCTTGCGGAATTCCTTGATTCAATTCATAATACCCACACAATGGCTTAGTACCACCTATAACACCTGTCAAAGTTCCAAGAGATCCAAATGTCGTCATCTGGCCTCTGCAGATTCCTACACACACACATATACATATAAAAATAATAATTTTTAAAAGACTGCTTTGTACATTTTGACAACTAGGACTCTCAGTAATTTGTTGCAGTGAAAGACAGACATGTCCTTTTATTTTCTTTTTTATTGCAATTTTAATTTATTCTTCTCTCATACAGTATATACTGACTGTATTTCCCTTCCCTCTATTCCCAGTTTTTCACAACACCTTCCCTCTTCCCGAGATCCACTCCTTTGTTCCCCTCCAGAAAAGAGCAGACCTCCAAAGGATATCAACAAAACACAGCATAACAGGGAACAGTAAGACTAGGCATAAACACTCTTACCTAGGCTGGGCAAGCCAACCCAGTAGAACAAATAGGATCCCATGAGCAGGCAAAAGAGTCAGAGACACCATCCACTTCTACTGTTAGGACTTCCACAAAAACACCAAGATAAAACCCATAACATATATGCAAAGGTCCAAGCACAGACTCCTGCAGGCTCCATGACCTACCCTTTCAGTTTCTGTGAGCCCCCATGACCCCTGCTTACTTGATCCTATGGGCCATATTCTGATGTCCATCTTTCATAGGGTTCCCAGAGCTCCAAGAGGGGGGAAGGAACCCCCACAGAGATCTCCAATTTGGGCTCCTTTCCTGCTTAATGTTTGGCTGTGTGTCTCTGCATCTGCTCCCATCAGCTTCCAGAGGAAGCCTCTCTGATGGTGATTGGGCTATGAGTATAGCAGAATATCATTAAGAAATTTTTTTAAAAAAAAATTTCTATCTTAGGTCTCTGGACTAATACAGATCCAGGTTTCTGGCCATCCAGGCAAGGTCAGAAATAGGTTCCCTCTCTTGTCATGGACCTCAAATTAGAAGTCATTGGTTGGCCACTCCAGCAAGTTCTGTGCCTCCATTGCTACAGCAGGATGTATCTGTAGGCAGGATAGATTATAGGTTGAAGGGTTTGTGAGCTTGATTGGTGTCCCAGTCCCACCACTGGAAACCTTGCCTGGTTACAGAAGATAGCTGGTGAAGGCTCCATATTCTCCATTACTAGAAGTCCTCTCTAGGGTCACCATTATAGAGTCCTAGGAGTTTCTACTATGCTTCTGCATTGTTCCCCAAATGCCCTCCAATACCTCATTTCTCCTTGTCCTCTCTCCCTCCACCCCCTCACCTGATACCTTTTGTTAACATTTCCTTCTGCCAGCAGTGCATCTACAAAATCTATGCTATTTCCCCTTCCCAAGGAGATCCATGTGTTCTCTTTGATACTTAGCCTCTATAGATTGTAGCATTACTGTGATTTATATAACAGTTAATATCTACTTAAAAGTGAGTATATACCATGTTTGTCTTTCTGGGTCTTGGTTACCTCACTAAGTATGATTTTTTTCAAGTTCCATCCATTTTCCTGCCAATTTCATGGTGTCATTTTTAAACAGCCAAGTATTATTCCATATTATACATGTACCACATTTTGTATATCTGTACTTCTGTTAAGGAATATCTGGGCTGTTTGCAGTTTTAGAATATTGTGAATAAAAGCACTAAGAACATATCTGAGCAAGTGTCCTGGGGGTAGGATGGAACATCCTTTGAGTATATGCCTAAGACTGGTATAGCTGGGCTTTATCAATTGCCAGTTTTCTCAGGAACTGACATAATGATTTCCAAAGTGTTTGTACAAATTGGCACTCCCACCAACAATGGAAGGGTGTTCATCTTTCTCTACACCCTCAGCAGCATGAACTGTCACTTGTATTATTAATCATAAACATTCTGACAGGTGTTAAGATGGAATCTCAAAGCAGTTCTGATTTGAATTTCCTTGATGCCTAAGGATGTCGAGCATTTCTTTAAGTGTTCCTCAGCCAGGTTCATTTTCTCTATAGAGAGTTATGACCAGTTCTCAGGAACCCCAGAAGAACACCAAGAAGTACAAGCCCACTGTAATAACAAAGAGAACCTTTATTCAGGAGTCAGACACAGATCACAAGCCTTTCCCACTGAGCAGGTTAGGAACGTGATGCCCATGTCCAGGGGCTTGGAGTGTTTTTACATGTACATGCATAAGCAGGGATCCTCCTCGGGCTTTGGTGCTACATGACTGGGAACCTGATAAGGCTTGTCCTTCAAACCTGATAAGGCTTGTTCAGACAGTGGGGCGGATTCTTGCAACTGGGAGAGGGGGACCCTTCTGAGCTGGGAAGTAACTTTATGGTGCTATCAGGAGATAGTATATTTTTACAAAGTGGTCACAGCTGTCTGGGAACACTAAATTGCTCGGTCCAAGAGTGGGCCGCTTATCATTTCAAGGACGCTTGGTCATTGTTCCCTTCAAGGACAGGAGCCATCTGCACCGGAGAAAGGTTGGTTATCTATCAAGGAGAGTGTCAGCCTCCTTGACACAGAGGCTTGGGTATGTTCCTTTTATCTGTTCCCAAAGCTGATATCTGCCATACCCCCCCCCCCCGGGGTCCTTAGGGGGAAGGGAGTGCCACCACAAGAAGGGAAACTGCAATATTCAGGCACCAGGCTGGGCCCTCTCTGTTTGCCCTGTCCAAAAGGCTGGAGGCATCTATGCTGAGGGAAGTGGAGCTCTAATGGAATGAGTGAGCAGCAGGAAAGTGCAGAGGCAGGCTTCCTGCTTCTCTTCAAGAGCATTCTCTGTTTAGATCTGTATCTCATTTATTAATTGGATTATTTAGTTCGATGATGTCTAGTTTCTTGAGTTCTTTATGTATTTTGGATATTATCCCTCAGTCATATGTGGGTTTAGCATAAGTCTTTCCCCATTCTATAGGGTGCTGTTTGTCCTGTTGACAGTGTCCTTTGCCTTACAGAAGATTTTCAGTTTCACGAGTCCCCATTTATTAATTGTTGATCTTAATGTCTGCTTTATCTGTGTTCAGGAAGTCATCTCCTGTATCAGTGCATTTCAGACTATTCCCTGATTTCTTTTCTATCAGATTCAGTGTATCTGGTTTTATGTTGAGATCTTTGATCTACTTGGACTTGAGCTTTATGCAGGTTTTTGCATTCTTCTGCATGCGGCCATCCAGTTAGACCAGCACCATTTGTTGAAGAAACTTTCTTCTTTCCATTGCATCTTTCTGGCTTCTATATCAAAAATCATATGTTCATAAGTCTGTGGGCTTATTTCTGGGTCTTCAATATGATTCTATTGATCAGTATGCCTATTTTTATGCCAATACCATGAAGTTTTTATTACAATTGCTCTCTAGTGCAGCTTGTAATCAGGGATGGTGATACTTCCAGCAGTCCTTGTATTGTGCAGGAGTGCTTTAGCTATCCTRGGTTGTCTGTTTTTCCATGTGAAGTTGTGTATTGTCCTTTCAAAGTCTGTAAAGAATTGTGTTGGAATTTTGATGAGAATTGTGTTGAATCTTCAGATTACTTTGCTAACATGGCCATTTTTACTATGTTAATGCTGCCAATCCATGAGCATGGGAGTTCTTTCTATTTTCCAATATTTTCTTTGATTTCTTTTTTCTTTTTTAAAGACTTGTTTATTTTAAATATGTGAGTACACTGTAGCTGTCTTCAGACACACCAGAAGAGGACATCAGACCCCATTACAGATGGTTGTGAGCCACCATGTGGTTGCTGGGATTTGAACTCAGGACCTCTGGAAGAGCAGTCAGTGCTCTTAACTGCTGAGCCATCTCTCCAGCCCCTAATTTCTTTTTTTCAAAGAATTCAATATTTTATCATGCAAGTTTTTCACTAGCTTGGTTAGAGTTACTCCAAGGTATTTTATATTATTTGTAGCTATTATAAAATGTGTTGTTTCCTTGCTTTTCTATCTTAGTCCAATTGTCATTGGTATATGGGAGTTTTTCAGTTACTTTTGTATTTAGCCAATTTTCTGGAAGTTTTTCTCAGCTGTAGGGTTATCCTGATGAAATTTTGTGGATGGTTTATGTATACTATCCAATCATTTGTGAATAGCATCACTTTGACTTCTTTCTTTCCAACTTATATTCTTTGGCTTCCTTCAGTTGTCTTATTGCTCTAGATAGAACTTTAAGTACTATATTGAGTGGATAGAGAGTAGATGAACTTGCCTTATTACTGATTATCAGGAATTTTTTAATTTTCTCTACATTTAATTCAATATTGGCTATAGGCTTGCTGTAAATTACCTTTTTTATGTCAAGCTATTTCCCTTGTATCCTTGTTGTCTCCACAAATTTTATCTTGAAGGGTGTTGGATTTTGTCAAAGGCTTTTTTGGGAGGTATCTAATGAGATGATAGTGTGTTTTTATCTTTCAGTTTGTTTACATGGTGGATTATGTTGATTTTTGGGTGTAGAACCGTCCATCCATCTCTGTGATGAAGCCTACTTGGTCATGTTGAATAATATTTAGGATGTGTACTTGGATTCAGTTTGTGAGTATTTTATTGAATATTTTTGCACCTCTGCAAAGATTTGTTCCCTTTCTCCTTGTTGAATCCTTTGTGGTTTGGATATCAGGGTGACTTTGGCCTAATAAAATGAATTTGATAATGTTCTTCTGTTTCTCTTCTGTTGAATAATTTGAGAGATACCAGCATTAATGTTTCTTTGAAAGTCTAATAAAGTTCTGGGCTAATATTGTCTGGCCCTGGGCTTTATTTGGTATGAAGACTTTTAATGACTACTTCTATTTCCTTAGGGGTTGTTTATCTGATCTTGATTTAACTTTGGCAAATGGTACCTGTCAAGAAAATTATCCATTTCTTTTAGAATTTCCAATTTTGTGGAGTACATATTTTAAAGTATGGCCTAATGATTCTTTGGATTTCCTGGAACTATTGTGTCCTCCCTCTTTGTTTGTAATTTTCTTAGTTTGGATAATCTCYTTCCATCCTTTAGCTAGTTTGGTAAGAACTTGGTTATCATTCTGATTTTCTCAAAGATCTAACTCTTTGTTTGATTGATTCTCTACATTGTTCTCTTTGTTTCTATTTTATTAATTCCAGGAGTCACTTTGATTATTTCCTCCTGTTTACTTCTCTTAGTTATGCTTACTTGTTTTTGTTCTAGAGGTCTCATGGGTGTTGTTAGTTGCTAGTATGAGATCTTTCCAAATATTTCTAAGTAGATTCTCAATGCTATGAACTGTCCTTTTAGCACTTTTTGTGTCCCATAAGTTTGGGTGTGTTCTGTATTCATTTTCATTGAAGTCTTTGGGTTTTTTTTCTTTCTGTATTGACCCCATTTTCATTCAGCAGACATTTGTTCAGTTGCTGTGAGTTTGTAGGCTTACTGTTGCTTCTGTTGTTGCTGAAATCTAGCTTTAATCCATGGTGTTCTGATAGGATACAGGGGTTTATTTCAATTTTCTTTTATCTGTAGAGATTTGCTTTATGACTGAGTACATGGTCAATTTTGGAGAAAGTTTTGTGAGCTGCTGAGAAGAGTGTATATTCTTTTCTGCTCAGTTTAAATGTACTGTAGATATCTGTTAGTTCCATTTGGTTTACAATGTCTGTTAGATTAAGTATTTCTCTGTTTGGCTTTTTGGCTGTATAACCTGTATATTGGTAAGAGTAGGGTGTTGAAGTCTCCCACTATCAGTGTGTGATTTTAGCTTTAGTAACGTTTCTACTATAAACATGGGCGATTTGGTATTTGGAGCACGGAAATTAAGAACTGAAAGATAATCATGGTGGATTTTTCTTGTGATAAGAAGGAAGTTTCCTTGCCCATCTACGTTGATTAATTTGGTTTGAAGACTATTTTGTTAGATATTAGAATGGCCATACCAGCTTGTTTCTTAGATCCATTTTCTTGGAAAATCATTTTCAAACCTTTCACTCTGTGGTTATGTTTATCTTTGAGCTGAGGTGTCTTTCTTGGATACAGCAGAAGGATAGATCCTGTCTTGTTTCCATTCTGATAGTCTGTGTATTTTTTCTTTTTTACCCAATTATTTTATTTACTCCATATTTTATTCCCCACCCTGCCAACCCCTGTCCACCCTCCTACTTACTGTTCCACATCCCATACCTTCTCCCCTACCCCTGTCCCCACATGGATATCCCTATGTCCCACCCCACCTGATCTCTAAACTCCCTGGGGCCTCCAGTCTCTTGAGGGTTAGGTTCATGATCTCTGAATGAACACAGACCTGGCAGTCCTCTACTGTATGTGTGTTGGTGGCCTCATATCAGCTGGTGTATGGTACCTGGTTGGTGGTTCGGTGTTTGAGAGATCTTAGGGGTCCAGATTAATTGAGACTGCTGGTCCTCCTACAGGGTTTCCTTCTTCCTCAGCTTCATTCAGCCTTCCCTAATTCAACCACAGGGGTCAGCTGCTTCTGTCCATTTATTGGGTGCAAATATCTGCATCTGACTATTCCAGCTGCTTATTGGTTCTTCTGGAGTGCTGTCATGTTAGGTCCCTTTTAGTGAGCACTTCATAGCCTCAGTAATAGTGTCAGGCCTTGAGACCTTCCCTTGAGCTGGAGCCCACTTTGAGCCTGTCCCTGGACTTTTTTTTTCCTCAGGCTCTTCTCCATTTTGATCCCTGTAATTCTTTCAGAGAGACACAATTATGGATCAGAGTTGAGACTGTGGGATGGCACCTCTCTACCTCATTTGAAGTCCTGTCGTCCAGCTGGAGGTGGGCTCTATAAGCTCCTTCTCCCTACTGTCAGGCATTTCATCTAAGGTCCCTCCCTTTGAGTCCTGATAGTGTCTCACCTCCCAGGTCTCTGGTGCATTCTGGAGGGTCCCCCCAACTTCCTATCTCCCAAGGTTGTCTATTTCCATTCTTTATGCTGGCCCTCAGGGCTTCAGTCCTTTTCCCTCACCCAATGTCAGATCAGGTTCCCCTCTTCCCCCTCTCCCCTGCCCTGTCTACTTTCCCTCCCAGGTCCCTCCCTCCTTCCCTCCCCACTTGTGATTGCTTTCTTCTCCCTCCCAAGTGGGACTGAGGTGTCCTCACTTGAGCACTTCAGCTTGTTGACCTTTTTGAGTTCTGTGGACTGTATCTCAGGTATTCTGTCCTTTTTTATTTTTTTTTCCTTTGGCTAATATCTACTTATTAGTGAGTACATACCATGATTGTCCTTTTGGGTCTGAGTTACCTCACTTAGGATGATATTTTCTAGTTCCAATCATTTGCCTGCAAAACTCTGGATGTCCTCATTCTTAATAGCTGAATAGTATTCCATTGTGTAAATGATCCACATTTTCTGTATCAATTCTTCTGTCGTAGAGCATCTAGGTTGTTTCCATCTTCTGGCTATAACAAATAAAGCTGCTATGAACATAGTGGAACATGTGCCTCTGTGGCATGGCAGAGCATCTCTGGGTATATTCCCAAGAATGGTATAGCTGGGTCTTCAGGTAGATCTATTTTCAATTTTCTGAGGAACTTTCAGATTGATTTCCAGAGTGGTTGTACCAGTATGCAATCCCACAAGCAATGGAGAAGTGTTTCTCTTTTTCCACATCCTTGTCAGCATCTGCTGTCCCCTGAGGTTTTGATTTTAGCTATTCTGATTGGTATAAGGTGGAATCTCAGGGTTGTTTTGATTTGCATTTCTCTGATCACTAAGGACTTTGAACATTTTTTAGGTGTTTCTCAGCCATTCGAGATTCCCCAGTAGAGATATTTTTGTTTAGTTCGATACCCCATTTTTGATTGGGTTGTTTGTTTTTTGGTGATGAGCTTCTTGAGTTCTTTATAAATTTTGAATATTAGCCCTCTATTAGATCTGGGGTTAGTGAAGATTTTTCCCATTCAGTTGGTTGCCAATTTGTCTTATTGACTATGTCCTTTGCCTTACAGAAGCTCTCCAGTTTCATGAGGTCCCATTTATCAATTCTTGATTGTAGAGCATGAGCCATTGGAGTTCCCTTTAGGAAGTTTCCCCCTGTGTGATGAGGTCAAGGCTCTTTCCCACTTTCTCTTCTATTAGATTCAGTATATCGGGTTTTATGTTGAGGTCCTTGAGTTTTGTGCAAGGTGACAAACATGGGTCTATTTTCATTTTTCTACATACAGCCAGCTAGTTAGACCAGCATCATTTATTGAAGATGCTCCCGCCCCCCATTGTATATCTTTGGCTTCTTTGTCAAAGAACAAGTGCCCATAAGTGTGTGGTTTTATTTCTGGGTCTCCAATTCTATTCCATTGATTAATGTGTCTGTTTCTGTACCAATACCACTCAGTTTTTATCACTATTGCTCTGTAGTAAAGCTTGACGTCAGGGATGGTGATTTTCCCCAGCTGTTCTTTTATTGTTAAGAATTGTTTTCCCTATTCTGGGGTTTTTGCCTTTCCAGATGAATTTGAGAATTGGTCTTTCCATGTCTATGAGGAACTGTGTTGGGATTTTGATTGGGATTGCATTGAATCTATAGATTGCCTTTGGTAGGATGGCCATTTTTTACTATGTTACTTCTGCCAATCCATGAACAGGGGAGATTTCTCCATTTTCTGAGCTCTTCTTTGATAACTTTCTTGAGAGACTTGAAGTTATTGTCATACAGATATTTCATTTGTTTGGTTAGAGTTACCCTAACATATTTTATATTATTTGTGGCTACTGTGAAGGGAGTTGTTTCCCTAATTTCTTTCTCAGCCTGTTTGTCATTTGTACAAAGGAAGGCTACTAATTTATTTGAGTTAATTTTGTATCTGGCCACATTGCTGAAGTTGTTTATCAGCTGGAGAAGTTCTCTTGTAGAATTTTTGGGGTCACTTATGTATACTACCATATCATCTGCAAATAGTGATACATTTATTTCTTCTTTGCCAATTTGTGTCCCTTGATCCCTTTTTGTTGTCTTATTGTTTTACCTAGCACTTGAAGTACTATATTGAACAGATATGGGGAGAATGGCATTCTTGTCTTATCCCTGATTTCAGTGGGATTGCCTCAAGTATGTGTCCATTATATTTGATATTGGCTGTTGTTTGCAGTAAATTGCTTTTATTATGTTTATGTATGGGCTTTGAATTCCTGATCTTTCCAATAATTTTCACATGAAGGGATGTTGTATTTGGTCAAATGCTATTTCTGCATCTCAGGAGATGATCATGTAATTTTTTTCTTTGAGTTTGTTTATATAGTGGATTACATTAATGGATTTTCCTATATTAAACCAATCTTGCATCCCTGGCATGAAGCCTACTTGATCGTGGTGAATGATGGTTTTGATATGTTCTTGGATTCAGTTTGCAAGAATTTTACTGAGTATTTTTGCATAAATATTCATAACTGAGATTGATCAGAAGTTCTCTTTTTTGGTTGGGTCCTTGTGTGGTTTAGGTATCAGAATAATTATAGCTTCATAGAACAAGCAAGGCAGTGTCCCTTCTCTTTCTATTTTATGCAATAGATTAAAGAAATTTGGTGTCAAGTCTTTGAAGGTCTGGTAGAATTCTGCATTAAATCCATCTGGCCCCGGGCTTTTGCTCTTTTTTTTTTTTTTTTGGCTAGGAGGTTTTTTTTAATGACTTCTATTTCCTTGTGCGATATAGGCATGTTTGGATAGTTTACGTGCTCTTGATTTAACTTTGGTATGTGGCATCTGTCTAGAAAATCATTCATCTCTTCTAGATTTTTCCAGTTTTGCTGAGTATAGGCTTTTATAGTAGGATCTGATTATTTTTTGAATGTCCTCCTTTTTTCTTGTTATGTCTCCCTTTTTTGTTTCTGATTTTGTAAATTTGGATAATGCCCTTTATTTGGTTTGGCTAGGGGTTTAGCTATCTTGATGATTCTCTCAAAGAGCCAGTTTCTGGTTTTATTGATTCTTTGTATTGATTTCTTTGATTCTATTGGGTTGATTTCAGCCCTGAGTTTGACTATTTCCTGCCTTCTACTCCTCTTGGGTGAGTTTGCTTCTTTTGGTTCTACGGGTTTCAAGTGTGCTGTTGTTAGTGTAAGTTCTCTCCAATTTCTTTACCAGAGTATTTAGTGCTTTGAACTTTCCTCTTAGCATTGTTTCATTGTGTCCAATAAGTTTGGGTATGATGTGTCAATATTGTCATTAAATTCCAGGAAGTCTTTAATTTGTTTCTTTATATCTTCCCTTACCAAGTTATCATTGAGTAGAGTTGTTCAGTTTCCATGTGTATGTGGGCTTTCTGCAGTTTTTGCTGTTCTTGAAGACAAGCCTTAGGACATGCTGATCTGATAGGATGCATGGTATTATTTCAATCTTCTTGTATTGGTTGAAGGTTGTTTTGTGACCAATTATATGGATGATTTTTGAGAAAGTACTATGAGGTGCTGAGAAGGAGTATTCTTTTGTTTTAGGGTAAAATGTGCTGTAGATATCTGTGAAATCCATTTGGTTCATAACCTCTCTTAGTTTCACTGTGTCTCTGTTTAGTTTCTGTTCCAATGACCTGTCCGGTGGTGAGAGTGGGGTGTTGAAGTCTCCCACTATTACTGTGTGGGATTCAATGCATGTTTTGAGCTTTAGTAAAGTTTCTTTTATGAAGGTGGGTGCTTTTCCATTTGGGGCATAGATGTTCAGAATTGAGAGTTCATCTTGGTGAATTTTCCCTTTGATGAATATGAAGTGTCGTTCTTTATCATACTTGATAACTTTTGGTTAAAAGTCTCTTTTATTGGATGTTAAGATGGCAACCCCTGCTTGTTTCCTGGGACCATTTGCTTTCGAGACCTTTTTCCATCCTTTTACTCTGACACAGTGTCTGCTTTGTTATTGAGGTGTGTTTCTTGTTTGCAGCAAAATATTGGATCTTGTTTGCATTTCTAGTCTGTTAGCTTATGTCTTTTTACAGATGAGTTGAGTCCATTCATATTGAGAGATATTAAAGAGAGATGATTGTTGGTTCCTAATATGTTTGTTTTTGTAGATGGCTTTTTGTGCTTGTGGTCTTTTCCTTTTGGCTTTGTTGTGAGATGCTTAATATCTTGTCCTTTCCTTGGTGCAGATACCTTCATTGTATTGGAGTTTTCCTTCTAGAGTCCTCTGTAGACCTGGATTGGTAGATTGATACTTTTTGAATTTGGTTTTGTCACCGAATATTTTGCTTTCTCCATCTATGCTGATTGAGAGTTTTGCTGGGTATAGTAGCCTGGGCTGTCATTTGTGTTTTCGTAGAGTCTGCATGACCTCTGGTCAGGCTCTTCTGGCTTTCATAGTTTCTGTTGATAAGTCTGGTGTAATTATGATAGGCCTACTTTTGTATGTTACTTGACCCCTTTTCCTTGAAGCTTTTAATATTCTTTCTTTGTTCTGTGAGTTTAGTGATTTGATTATTATATGACAAGAGGATTTTATTTTCTGGTCCCATTTATTTGGTGTTCTATAGGTTTTTTTTTTTTTGAACCTTTATGGTCATCTCTTTCTTTAGGTTTTCTGATTTTGTTGAAGATGTTTTTGGCTCCTTTGAGTTGGGAATCTTCATTCTCTATTATGATTATTCTTAGATTTGGTCTTTTCATTGTGTCCTGAATTTCCTGGATACTTTTTATGTTTTGAATATTCTTTGGCAGTTGTGTCAATCTCTCCTACAGTATCTTCTAAATCTGAGATTCTTCTATCTCTTGTATTCTGTTGGTGATACTTGCATCTGTAATTCCTGACAGCTTTCGTAGATTTTCCATTTCCAGGTTTGCCTCCATTTGTGACTTTTTATTGTTTCTACTTCCACTTTTAGGTCTTGGATCACTTTTTTCAATTCTCTCACCTGTTTACCTGTGTTTTCCTGTATTTCTTTCAGTGAGTTATTGATATCCTACTTAAAGGACTCTATTATCTTCATGAGATAGGATTTTAGGACAGGTTCCTGATTTTCAGGTGTGTTGGTGTATTCAGGGCTTGCTGTGGTGGGAGTACTGGGTTCTGATGATGCCCCTGTATATTGGCTTCTGTTGCTTATGATCTTGCACTTGTCTTTCACCATCTGAATATCCTTGGTGTTTATTGGTCTGGGTGACTGTCTGGAGACTGCCTCTTTTGTCCCTGGGTTGGTTGCTTCAGGTCTCTGGGTAGGCCTGCAACCTTGGCTGTAGCTGACTACCTGTGGAGTCTTCCAACTGGGGGCTCTTCACAGGGGCAGAGAAGTTGCTGATCTGTTGCCCTGGTTGTAGTAGATTTCCTGGGAAGCCTTCAGACTGTTGGGTCTTCAGTGGAGCAGTCAGGCTATCGTCCAACTGCTCTGAGTGTAGCTGATCCTCAACTGCTCTGAGTACAGTGGTTCCTCAACTGCCCTGAGTGCTACAGGTCTTCAACTGCTCTGAATGCAGCAGGTCCTCGACTAGTCCATGTATTTTTATTGGGACCATTGTTATTGAGAGATAGCATTAACCAATGATTATTAATTCCTGGGGTTGTTGTTGTTGGTGGTGGTGGTGGTGGTTGTGGTGGTAGTGCTTATGTGCTTCCTTTATTTTGATTTGTGGTATTAGATTAATGATTTCCTGTGTTTTCATGGGTATATATGTAACCTACATGGGTAGGAGTTGTCCTATTATCTTCTGTACTGATGGATTTGTGGATAGAGATTGTTTATATTTAACTTTATCATGGAATATCTTTGTTTTCTTAACTATGGTGATTGAAAGTTTTACTGCCCATAGTTTTCTGGCCTCACTTCTGTGGTCTCTTAGAGTCTGTACAACATCTTATCAGGCTCCTCTGGCTTACGGAATCTCCATTGAGACATCAGGTATAATTGTAATAGGCCTCCCTTTGTATGATACTTGGCCTTTTTTCCTTGCAGCTTTAATACTCCTACTTTATTCTTTACATTTAGTGTTTTGAGTATTGTCTGACAAGGGGATCTTCTTTTCTGGACCAATCTATTTAGTGTTCTGTATGTTTCTTATACCTTTATTAGCATGTGTTTCTTTAAGAAAATTTTCTTCTGTAATTTTGTTGAAAATATCTTCTGGTTCTTAGAGTTGAGATTCTTCTTCGTCTTCTTCTTCTTCTTCTTCTTCTTCTTCTTCTTCTTCTTCTTCTTCTTCTTCTTCTTTTCTTCTTCTCCTCCTCCTCCTCCTCCTCTTCTTCCTCCTTCTCCTCCTCTTCCTCCTCCTCCTTCTATTCCTATTATTCTCAGGATTTGTCTTTTCATAATGTCTCCTATTTCTTGAGTGTTTTGTGTCAGAAACATTTTAGATTTAATATTTTCTTTGACCTTTATATCTATTTCTTCTATCATATCTTTGGTACCTTAGGTTGTCTTTTCCATCTCATATTCTGTTGGTGAAACTTGTCTCTGTAGCTTTTGTTCACTTACCTAGACTTTTCATTTCCAGAATTCCTTTAGTTTGTGTTTTCGTTTTTGCTTCTATTTCCATTTTCTGGTCTTGAACAGTTTTATTCTTTTCCTTCAACATTTTTTCCTTGTATTTCTTAGCTTTCTTTAAGGGATTTATTCATTCCCCCAATTTTCATTTGACTTTTCTCAATTTCGTTAATTGATTTATTCATTTCCTCTTGAAGCTCCTGTATCATCTCCATAAAGTTGACTTTAAGGTCTTTTTTCTTGTGTCTCTGTGTTGGAATATGCAGGGCTTCTGTAGTACCCTGAGCTCTGCACCTGAGCTCTGGTGGTAACATATTGCCTTGAATATTTCTAATCGTGTTCTTATGCTGGTATATAGGCATCTTGGTTGGGAAAATTATAGGTCTAGGTGCTCATTTCTAAGTTGGTCTTTGCTGAATGACTATTTTATTCCTTTTTCCCCTCTGTCCCTCTGACTGATATGGCCTGTGGCTGAACAAGGAATCTTTACCAAAGTTGTGGGGGGCTACACAATGAGAAGGAGGAGTTGGGGGATTGGGGATAGCTTGGGGGCATCAAGAGAGTTAGGAATGTCCATTGGTCTGTGTCCTACCGGGTTGTCTGGTGGCTGTCATGGCTTCTGGTCAAGCAGGCTTTTCCCCAGCCAGGTCTTTTTAGAACTTCAACACTATTACAACACTGTCAGTAAACTAAAATTCTCATGAAATCAAATCCTTGTATTCTGTGAGCAAGGCTGAATACTCACACTTGCAATTCTCCAGGAAAAATAATTCTATTAAAAACTGTTGGCAAAATTTAGACCATCTAGCAATTTATTGTCTCTCTTTTGTTTTTCTATTTTGATACTGATAAAGGAACTCAGGATCATAAACAAGTATGCTACCACTGACTTTCATGCACAGCAAGACCACATCATCTCAAACTTTAATACCCCCATGACTGGATAACTCCCAATTCCCTGTCTTTACATTGAGTATATCTTCATGGTGCTAAACAAGAGTCTAAAATATATTTCATTATATTCATATGTCTTAAACCCTCCAATTACACAATTATACATAATTTTAGATACATTGCAAGGACTGACATTAAAACATGAGATGTATTTTTTTTGAGACAGGGTTTCTCTGTATAGCCCTGACTGTCCTGGAACTCACTCTGTAGACCAGGCTGGTCTCCAACTCAGAAATCTGCCTGCCTCTGCCTCCCAAGTGCTGGGATTAAAGGCGTGCACCACCACTGCCTGGCAAAGTATTTTATTTTAGATAATTCTATATATCACATGGTTTTGATAAATATGAATATTTGAATATATATGAGACACTTTTAAACCTTATAGCTAAGAATAGTGTTTCTTTTGCAATAATCTCTGCCACAGTCTGAAACCATCTTTCATGCATACATATAATGTATACCTTCACATAATTATATATATATATATATATATATATATATATATATATATATATACACAAACACACACACACACACATCTCAGAAGCTAAAGTCCTTAGTTCCAACTTGAATTGACCAATGTCTGTCAAACATAGAAGGGTCTCACTAATATGAACTAATTATCTTCTCTTGAATTATTATAATGTTTTTCTTCTTTAATTGACCATTTTTGTACAGGGAACAGGACAATCACAAGTCTTCTTATAACCCTGGGAATAAGTTCTTCCTCTTTGGCATGAGCTGATACCCAGTGAAGGAAAGCCAAAGAACTCCCCAGCAAAAGATGTAGTGTTGCCTCAAAAAGTCTCTTGTTTTCTGTTTCATGTATAAGCAAGGTTTATATATATTTGTGGATTTAATAGCAGTGTATGGTGTGGTGGTTTGTGGGGACAGAGTAGTAGGGTCCTGAGGTAAGTGAGAACACAGGAGCTCACAGCAATGGCTCTTAGTTCCTGACCATCCTGACACTAAATTGGCTTGTTAAATACATTCAATTGTTGCTTAAAGTAACCACTGCGGTATTATTTCTTCTGGACTACTGTAGATTAATATGTCTCAGAACACTATGAACTCACCCAAATCGCATGGTGTGAGCGGGGTGATATGGGGAACAAGAAGAGTGGTGGCTTTGGATGCAACATGTTGATGTATCCTCCCTTTCACTTTCCAGTCCATTCTTTTCTGCTTATTGTTGGAAGTATAAGAAAAACATACCAGGCAAGCTCTAACTTGCCCCTAAATACATTCCAACAGTAGTATAACACAAGCTAAAGGCAAGCATTGTTTCCATTGGCTCATGTGCTTTTAGTTGTTTTTATCTTTTATTCTTTGAATAGTTCTCAGATTTGCTGTGTGGCTAAGGATGACCTTGATTGTCCTATCCTCCTGCGTCCACCTCCTGAGTGCTAGAATTACCATAATGTGCCACCATAGCTGTTTTATGTAGCATTAGGGATCTAACCCAGGACCTCATTCATAATAGGCAAATGCTCTACTAACTGAGCTACATCTTCAACTCATAGTCTTTTTATATTTAGCATTTATTGAAAATTTTTGATAAAATATACATAACATAAAAGTTATCTTCTTATCCAGTTTTAAAATGCCCAACTCAGCAAACCCAGGCATGGTGTACATACCTGTAATACCATTGCTGGGGAGGCAGGAGAAGGAGGATCAGTAATTTGAGGTCACTTTCAGCTTCGTAATAAGTTGGAGGCCTCATTGAGTTACAAGCCTGTATCAAAAGAAAAATGTATAGTTCAGTAGGATTTAGTGTGTTCACATTATTGGCCAATCAATCTCCAGAACTCTAGTTTTCAATATTGATACTCTAAATAAATATGATACAAAAACACAAGAGAACTTTTTGAAGCAACACTACATTTTCCCTGGGGAGTTCTTTGGCTTTCCTTCACTGGGGACCAACTCATGCCAAAAAAAAAAAACTTATTCCCAGAGTTATAAGAAGACTTGTGATTGATACAATAATTATTAATTTCTTCATCCCTCCAATTCTTCCATCACTCTCCTAATTCCATCTATAAAATATTGAGAATATTGTAAAAAAAAATATGAGAATTAAATGAGATCATTTTAATGGCCTGGATATTCGTGTTATGTTGAAATCCCAACTCCCAATGTGATGGTAAATGGGAGTCTGATCTTTGGGAGGCAATTAAGTCAGTAAGGGAATTCATGGATTTATAAAAAGTAAAAATAAAAAAAAAACCTCAGAGCTCTCTTGCTTTTCTTTCTGACATGTGAATATAAAAAAGGAGAAGATAGCTGAAAAGAACTCTCACTAGAAACCGACCACATTGGTGTTCTGATCCCAGATTTCTAGCCTTTACCACTTTGAGGAGTACCCCGGACAAATATAGTAATTTATATGAATTACTTGCTTCATACAATTAAATCTCAACAGAAGTAAGACAGTACTATCATTTAGGCTTCTGTCCTGTGATTCTTAGGAAGACACAGGAATTAACAGCATTGAAATTGAATTCATATAAATATAAGTACAGCCTATAATGAAAGAAAATGAGTAAAAAGGAAGAAGGCACAAAAGACTTTTCAAGGAATATTAGAAGGAATACAAATACCCCTATCCAGAGTTTTCTTCTACTGCAATAGTTCCTGCCACATGGCAATAATGCTGCCTGACAACATCCAGTTGTCTCAATCTACTTTGTGGTCCCATATTTAAATCCTTAATTTTCCTTTGGCACTGTGCTGTGTGCAAGTGGCTCACAAGACCTGAATAATTTTCCACTTATTCTGATGGCCCATAGTAGGTCTTTATTTACTTTAATGTAATGTGTGCTACTTAAAAGATGAGCTAATTCTTAACATTTATTAATCAGTATCTTTTATTTAAAAAAAAAACAGATTTTAGGTTCTATCCATTTAAATGACTTGTTTTAAAGCAGTATATATTTTGTGGGGATGACAACTGGTTGAGCTGTAGAGGTGGTCCCATCTTGGCCCTTGTTACTTAGTTAACTGAAGTCTTTCAGGAATGTGAACTGTGAGGTTAATGAGCAACTGACTTTTCACATATCTAATGATCCATACCTCCAATGGAAGATCACTACTACTAAACATCTGATATAATGCTCAGCCTACATTTGCTAGGCAAGTGGATAACCCTGACCTCAGATGGGGCTATAGATTATGTTCTTCTAAGACAGCAGATTCAATAATTGTGAAAGATCTATGAATTTACTCTGCTTATAAGTTAACTATTAGCCTAGTATAGTTAAATTTTAAGTTTATTCCTCATTGTGGCCTCAGTAGCCAAAATATCCGCATTTATACTATCTCTCAAAGCTTAAGTACTCACAGCACAGAAAAGGGACTGCATTATAGGAGAAGCACCCTGAGTTTAGGGAACTTTTAAATGGTTAGTAAGTCACTGTTCATAATTGACCTTTGCTCCAGAGGGGGGGAAATGCCTGTCTTATCATGGGACAGCAAACAAATATGGTCTCATTTCTAAAGGGAGACATCATTTCTATCATCTAAGACACTTTACTAAGCAAAAACCCTAGAACAGTTAGTCTGAAAAAAATCTATATCTCTATTTGAAAGATACATAGAAACACACACAGAAAAAGAGACATTGAGAATTGTCTTCCCAAATGCATTCCACATCATTTATTCTGTCAAAATTATCTTTACTGAAGAACAAGTTCTTCTGAACTTAAAAGAAACTGTTCCATTGCTCTCTTAGTCCACTTCTAGCACAACAGGAATGTGAAGGATTTTCCCACAGTAATCAGTTTTCCAACTTTCTGCCCAATTGGAGTTTGATACCTAGCTACTTACAATTAGTATAGAACCAGCAGGTTAAGGGCTCAGTCTAAGACTTCCCCTGTTTTGAAAACCTATCTCAATCAGTGAACCTCCGGCTCAGATATAATTCTAGCCAGCATAGTTCTATACCAGCAGTTCCCACAGGGCCAGTAATTTGTTTCTTTGTCTCACAGGAATAAGAAGTCCATTTACACTGCATCAGTGTAGGGGGATACCAGAACAGGGAAGTGGGAAGGGGTGGATGGGAGAACAAGAGGAGGGAAAAGGGTATGTGGGACCTTTGGGGGGCGGGGAACCAGGAAAAGGGAAATGAAATGTAAATAAAGAATATATCCAATAAAAAAATGAATCACTGGAAAAAAAGGCTGTTACAGAGTATCCATCTGGATAGCCAGGTGAAGAAGTGCCTAGAGTGTGGTGTGTTGTAGAGAGAGGATACAGTGGCTGCCTGGCATGATAATATCTCCCAACCCAGAACATCTCTGAATCTTGCACTTAAGAGATTTTAATGGCTGTTTCATCATCTATACATGATAAATAATCAATTCAATCTCTACCATTCCACTCCTTTTTCTGTAGGATAGGAGATGGTATCTGAAATTCCAAGCCTCTATTTATGGCCTATCTTTTCTGGTGACCAGTTCCCTACCCATATATATGCCAGGCCAAATCTCATCAAACCTCTTCTCATCAAATCTCATCAGAACATAACATTTCTTTTGCCCAGAAAATTCCAATCCATGGGTCCTATTAGAAACAAGAGTCAGAACAGAAGATGAACTTAGCAAAGATTTTTTAAAAAAAAAATAGGAGCTTTATGCAAAAAAATGAAACAAAGACCTTGTTAAGAAAGCCCTCATGTACAGAACCATCACAACCTTTGACCTTACTTGGCTAAGCAATCTAATATTCATATGGAAACAATCTTGTGAATGCTAAATATGAGGTATGCTGGGTATTCTTTCACTTGTTAGCAAATATTTATTGCAAATCTCACCTCCTTGATAAAAGAGGTATTAGCTCTTAAAAAATACAGTGTTTAAAAAAAACTCTTTTCCCAGACAAAGCTTTCCATCTATAGATGATCTTTGCTTTTCAACAAGATTACAAACTGATAACTCATATGTTGAAATATTATAAGTATACAACACATTGGAAAGTATTCTAAGTAGACAAGTGTACCTCACCTACCTTCTCTTGTGACCACATGACTGGCAGGATCTATGTTATTTTCAGCAGGACAAAAGACAGCATTAAAGCCAACAGAACATCCAAACTCAGTACTCCAATTCTACTGAATATGTTGGGGTTTGCATCATCATAAAGTCTATAAATTATAAGTCCAGCTGCCATAAATGGGGGACCATCTGTAGTTTGTGAATTAGGAAATTATCAATTATAGTGCACTAAAATAAATGCTATCCATGAGTGATCAGCCTGGGAGTACAAAGAAGGATGGGAAAGGCAATTCCCAGGGATCTAAAACAATGAAGAATAGAGAGATGGAGGAGCAGTTAAGAGCAAGTGCTGCTTTTGCAGAGGACCCAAATTTGGTTCCTAGCATCAATGGCAAGTAGCTCGTAAGCCCCCGTCAGTGTAGTTCCAGTGAACCTAAAACTCTTTTCTGGCATCTGTGAGTAGCTGCATTCACATGTGTAGCCCCCTACTCCAAGGGGTACACATAATTTAAAATAAATTGGTTTTTAAGAATAAAGAATAGGGGTAAGGAGTGAGTGGCATGGAGGATATGCTCAGGATGACTGACAGAAAGGGGAGGGTCAAAAGGGACTGGAGAGATGAGGAGGTAATGCTTTGGGTTGGAGGAGCTTTATGTAAAGTGTGGATATAAACTTGAGATCAATGTGAGAAAAAACTTGGAGACAAAGAGTGCAACTAAATGACTTTATGAGAGGCTAAGAGTGCACCTTAGCATGGAGCACTTCTAGCATGCTCAAAGCCCTGGGTTCCAACTCTAGCATAGGAAACAAAAGTTCTAACTCTTTAGGCGTGATCTGGGGCTAGTTCAACAGAGGAAGGTAATAATAAAGATGGAGGGAAGGGGACACAGCTGAATGATATGGAAAAGGTAGACTTGATCAGGCATGGTGGGGGAACTGCTGAGATGCCAAGAAGGAGGGACTTAAGATCACAATCTGCCTTTAAATTTGGCAAGCAGATGACTGATGATGGGCTTAACTGAGTTACAGAATGGAGGAGGAGACTTGATGTAAATATAGACTTAACATTAGAAATCTGAATTCCAGGTACCCAGAATCCAACTGGAAATTTCCAGTAGGTATTAGATATGCAAGAATGGTATGCCATATAAACCTGCGACATTATTTTTTAATTACTAGCATAACAACAAACCTCTTTGTAATTTAAATTTTAATTATTTTAACATATTACATTATATACAAATCGATAGCTATAAGACAGCTATTATTTATCGGATTCATATAATGCTTCATTACTGGTGGGGGAAAGTACAGCTAAAAGTGCTGTGTGGGCATCCATTAAGCAGGCAGCTCACAGACCTGGATGCAAACCCAGACTACTTATCACTGCACTCTCTTTACACTCAAGAAAATCTTTTAAGAGAAGGAAATAGCACTTCATTTTAAGTCAAAGTGTCATCTCCACTGCAATTGCAATTGATATATTGCTAATGTACCAAGACAATTTGTGATTTAAGAAGAAAAAAACAATGCAGAAGTTCACTCTATAGCAAGTCATGAACAGTCTTTGTGCATCTTTAGTCTAAAAATCTCCTTTTACTACCCAAATACCATAATAAAAGAGCTAATTTCCCCTGAGACAATGTCATTATATTATTACCAGAACCAAATAAAATTCCAAATTGTTAATGAACTGAGTGTATTTGAATTTGTATACCAATCTTGTAAGAAAGAAACATCCCTCATTAAATATTGCATATTTATTAACAGAGCTAAACAAAATGCTTTCCAYCAAATCCTACAGTACATATTTGTCACAATCCGTGAAAACAGAAATGAGTAGAACCAGGCATAATTGTTCTTTCATCCATCACTAATGCCTCCAATCTGTTAGTCTTGTTTGCCTTTTTTTCTGAGCCATCCCATGGTTCATATGTTCTTCAGCTTCCTCTTGAAGCAATTGTTAACTGTGAGCTTCCACTCACTGTTTGTCCTACCTTGGTGATAGCACCTAACGAACAATGAGGAAAGGAACATTATATTATCTGGCTGATATTACGGAACAAAGAATTCCAATTTCATCAAATTCAAATGTCGTTCAGTCAGACATCTCTGTCTCAGACTTCTATTTTTTATTTAGATAACTTTTTTTCTCCTCTAAATTTCATCCGTAACAGGACACATCTGCATTTATTTCTACAAGCTCTTTAAAAGCTACCATGATAGGAATATTTTGGAATGCTAACCATTTATTTCCACATTGACATCAGAGACAGCAGGTTGCCTCCCCAATGAATAATATGTCACACAGTTGCTTTTTTTTTATAAGCTACATTGTTCTAAATCCCTGTTTTCTTGAGACCCTAAACTCAAAGGTAAGCAGTGCCTAGTAAAGTAACATTGTATACTTAACAGTACAGCAATAATTAGAGAGTGGGGAACATGATTGGTCAATCACTTTTGCCTGTTACTGATAAATCAAGAGTTATTAGTTGTGAGTGGTTTTCATTTCGAACCAACCAACCATCTCTTCCTCTAACATTCCTGTCTTCTTGCTGAAGCCCAATGCTTCGCTTCCATGAAAATGAGTGTTTCAGCCTGGTCTGCTGTTTCAACTGAAACTACCAATATTTCTGGGAGCCCTATGCAGAGCTTGCCAACTGCCACATCAAAATCGATGTCCATTTCATGCTTGGATGAGTTGGCTCATGACACGTTGCCTGGATTTCAGAGGTTTTGCTTTGATTATTGTTGTGGATTTGAGAGCAGCTTATGTTTGTAATGGTCCAGAATGTCCCGTCTGGAGTTGAATAGGCATGAATTATTAGAACAGGTTATCAAGCAGTGTAAAAGGAGAAAGAAATGGGAAACAGTAATGAAGAATTTAGATAGAACATCATCAGGAGATCCAATGCAGAATGCAAGGTATAACTTCAGGCAAAGCCAATCGCGTCCACTTTAAGGTAGTTTCTTCTTCCTGCCTGCATGTTGGTGGAGGGGAGGGAACTGACCTTTTTGGTTTCTTCCTGGCTCTATTTTTTTAATAGCTGGGGATTTTGGACCCCTGCAGTACCTGCCGTACTGCTTACTAATCTTGCCTCCGTCTCCTAGCAACCTGTAGGGTACAGCAATAGTCCCTGTCTGTTCAGTGCTAATGCATTTGTAGAGGAAAATGTAGAAATTCAGAGGAGGATGTTTGCTAAAGACAATTAGATGGACCTAGCAAAGTTGAAACCTTGGAAGCCAATCCTAGGAAGACAGATTCTGAAGTCCAGGTCCCTAAATTTGAATCTCAGCTTTGTTAATTCCTGACTATGATTSATAAAGCAAATTGGTTTTGTTTGATTGCTTGCTTGCTTGATTGATTGGTTTCATTTGAGATAGAGCCTTGCTGTGAGGCTCTGGCTAGACCAGAATGTGCAGCAATCCTCCTTTATCAGCCATCAGAATGCTGAGATTACAGTTGTTTACCCCATGCTCTGCTTGAAGTAAGGTATTGGCCCCTTTAAAGTTTTATTTTCTTATTTGTAAAGTAGAGCTGGCATAAGTACCTACAAACCAAGATGTTCTGTACTGACAGGTTTCATGCTGATAAAGTACATAGTCTCTAACACATATACTGTTCTAGAATTAAAGAATATACTTTTCACTGTCACTTTGTTGACTTCTAAGGACAAAGGTGTTTATACAGGACGTAATTGTACACAAAGGGATACATTTAAGTTCTGGTCTCGAGGCTCCTGTTAGCAGATGTCATTCTTTTATGTTCCTAGAGTATTAGAAGAAAGACAACAAAGAAAGTGTGTGGACATTAATAGAAATACAGAAGTAAGACCACTGTCTGTCCCAGAATCTACACCATCATGAGAGCAACTGGTTACCTGTGACTATCTACATTTAGGTTAACTAAAATGAAATAAAGTGGGCCTATAAAATGACTCAAGGGTAAAAAGACACTTGTCAAACTTGAAGAACTGAGTTCTAATCTCTAGGAGCAATGTGGTGGAGATAGCTGACTCCATTAAGTTGTTTTCTCACAATTCCCACATGTAGGCCCCTACCTCACCATTGAATAAATAAGCATAATAAAATGATTAAAATTACATAAATCAAAGAAATACAGTTTCTCAAGTTGAACTAAGCGCATTTTAAGTACTTGATAAACACGCATGGCTAATGGCTGCCACATTGGACAGTCTAAACCTAAAAACTACTAGTCACTGCAGAAAGCTTTTTGACGTTGCCTATTCAAAAGATTTCAGCATAAGTCCTATTTTGAGCAAGTCTCCTTATTGGTCTTTGGATATCAAGCAGTTTACAAGCTTAAAAGTCTCCCTACATTGGACTGCGTACTCTTATTAGATAGGAAGTTCTGAACATGGTATGTCAGACATCTGAAGCCAAAGTTGAGGAGAAAACTGAAGTTGTGCTCAGGCCAGGGTGAGGATAAAGTGACAGTGCTATATGGGTCACTGTCTGGAGTTACCCAGAGGTGTCCCTGGAATGCTCCCCAGGTGTGTATTTGACCAGTAAACACAGAATTCTTTAGCATTGTTAGGAGCAAGGGAAGAAGCCAAAGTATCACTCAACATTGATTCGGTATTTACCCACGCAGGAATCACATATTAGGTAATGAATGTGTGGTCTGACCTCATTTTGTTTTGCTGGTTAATTTCCTTTTTATTTGCCAAGTAGTTTCTTGATCTCTTTCTCTGGAGACCCGTGTTTACCACCCCTTTTTGTATTAGGTTGTTCAATACTGGAAATGAAACCTCAGAACTCGCTCATGCTAAGCAAATGTTCTGTTACCAGGGCTATACCCTTAGCCCCATAATGGATTTGCATAAGGACTTAGATACTTTTTCTAGGATAATTGTTTTGTTAACTTCATAAACTTGAGAGCCAAAGAGACCCTCCAGGGTTCATTATAGATCAGACACTTGGCTGATTCCATTCTGCCTCTGAAGTCATGATTTTAGTGGTCACTTTTTTTTTTTTTTTTTTTTTTTTTTT